>VYZW01040040.1:0-31037 GCA_013401315.1 Balaeniceps rex | reverse complement strand
CATTTTATTCCCTGAATTGTTCTCTCGGAGCCGCTTCCATTGTGGAATTACATTTTTTTCCCTTTGCTGCGCAGGGTTATTAATAGCTGCTCTCCTTTCGCCGGCGCCACTGCCGCCGGGGGCTCCACCGGCGAGCCCCGTGCTCTGGGGCACAGACCCCTGCACCCCCCGGGGCGGGGGGACCGCTGCCAGCCTGGCGCCTGCGGACCCCGAGGACTGGACGGACAGACCCACGGCACCGGCTGACCCCGACGGCACGAGCATCCTCGCCGAGGCCTCGTCCCACCCCACCAGAGGACCGGAGGGGGAAGCGGAGCCCCAGGGATGGTGACCAGGGGGGGACTTCGCTCCTGCCCAGGCCCCGGCAGCAGAGGTGATCTGGGAGATGTCAGCACCGCGCGATCCTGCGTCCTGGCCATCTGCCTCCATCACGCGACGGCTCGTGCCGGGCTGGGGGAAAAGGAATCGGTGCAAAACCAGGCAAAGATGGTGCTTGGCTTCACCCAGCCCCTGTCCCCCCCTCAGGGACCCAAAGGGAGCGAAGCCCCCGGCCGAGGAGCTCCCATGGGGCCCCCATCCCAGACCCCCCTTCCTGGCGCTATGTTTAGCGCAGCTGTATCATCGCTTGGATGGAGCCTGGGCTGCGCCGGGAGAGCGCGGCGGTGATTCAGCGCGCGGAGCTTCGCCGCAGGAGCGGGGCTGTCGGCGGCACAGCCGGACCCCCGCCCGCCCCGGGTTGGCATCGGCGGGTTACCGCTCGTGGGATGCAGAGATGCCGGGCGATTCCCATGGCTGGAGCAGGAGCCGGGCGCTGCACCGGGGGTTTCTGAGCCGAAAATGCATCGTGAGGCCCAGGAGGTTTTGGGAGGCCGATGCCAGGCGGGCACCAGGCTGCTCCGAGGCTTCGGCGAGCAAAGCACGGACGTTTCCATCTGAATTCCTGCCAGGGAATCAGCGCGTTGCCTTCAGCGCACGGCCTGGAGAAATCAACAGCTCTTGGGGGCTGGGGGGGTCGCGGGGCTGGGCTGGAAGGCAGGAGAGGACCAACGACCCCGGGGGAATCAAACGGGTGCAGGCAGGGGCAGGCAGGAGCCGCGGCGCCAGGCTCTGCCGCAAACAGGGCCCTGGAAAAATCCCGAGTGCCAGCTCCGGCTTTGCTCACGCTGGCAGATTGCTGCAAAGCGCTTTGAAGTGCAAATTAAGGTTTTCCATCAGGTTCGAAGTTAATTTTGACGCAAAGAAAACAGCACGGCCTCAGCCCCGCGTGCGTGCGATGGAGGCAGGCGGCGTGCCGGGGATGGGCAGCCCGGCGGGCAGCGGCGGGCAGGGGGATGCAGCCCAATGCCCCCCCCAGGGGCTGCACGCAGGGGACGGGGCACAGAAGTTCACCGCACGTTAAGGAAAAGCCTTGCAGCTGCCCGGGAGCTGTCGCAGGGTCGGCCGCGGAGAGGAGGAAGGCAGAGGAAGACTTTAGCGGCAGGAGGAGCGATCCAAGCTCCTGCGATTGTCGCCCGTGTAAGCCAGGCCCTGGGATTTGGGGTCCCCATGGCACCTCCACAGCCAACGCACCATCCGGGACCGCGGGTACGGGCAGAGCCGGATCCAGCCCGGCCGCCCCATGGGATGCTCTGCTCTTCCCGAGGCCGCAGCAGCCGACCCACCGCCCCGGTGCGGCAGGGATGCCGGCGGCAGGAGCCGAGGGGAGTGCGGGGCATCCCCCCCTGCGGCCTTTTCTCCTCCCAATAGTTTCTGCAAAGTTTTAAGCCGAGAGCAGCATCAGGAAAGGTCCCCCCGACTGGCAGAGGTCCCTCGCCCACCCTCGCTGCTGCCTCCGGGGCGCTGGGGACCGGCCTCATCCTGCAAAGGGAAGATCACCCACGGGCAAGGGCAGCACCCCCGGACGTTTGGGGTGCAGTGGTCGAGAGATGCAATGCCCAGAGTGACGGGAATGGCTCTAAAGCCGCTTCTGCAGCCGCCTTGCACAGTAATTATCGCAAAGCCAGGTAAAATCCCTACTGCGCACGGGAACTCACCGGGCAGGGCGATCACCAGCCGTTTGCTCTGCAGTGGTCCCGCTCACCGGCTGCCCCTGCAGCCGAGCCTGAAGGCAAAGGCACCTGCCTGCACCGGTGGGTAGGGATGCGGGCAGGGATGCGGGCAGCCACCCCATCACACTTTGCCTTCATCTCCCGGCTTTGCTCGCAGCAGAGGGAACACCAGCACTCCCTCCCTGCCCTGGAGCTCTGCTGGCTTCTCAACTGCTTCAAAATCCTGCTCAAACCCATGATTTTCCACCCCCCCAATACCACGCGCGCCTCCGCTGCCTGCCCGGGTCGGTCCCTGTGCTCCCTTCCTTCCCCGCCGTCCAGCCGTGCTCTCGCCCTGCGGCTGGGCGCTCCCTCACCGCATTTCCAGGCATCCCTGACGCCCACCTCTCCCCCACAGCCCCATGTTAACTCCACAAATGAATTATTTAACTCTAACGCATCTCGGGTATGCCGGAGGAATCGGCTAATGGGTGCCCCTCCACAGCACCTACGGCAGGGGAACGATGGAGAGCAGGGGAACGATGGAGAGCAGGGGGAACGATGGAGAGCAGGGGAACGATGGAGAGCAGGGGGAACGATGGAGAGCAGGGAAAGAGCCAGCTCCCCTGCATCTCCCCAGCCTGTGTCTCCTCCTGGAGCAGCTGCTTGGAGGCTGCAAACTCCCTGGGTTCGCACAAGACCTGAGCTGTGCTGGAAACATCAGCTGAACCCCAAAAACGTCACCTTCATCATCCTCAGGGACAGTCTCATTTGTTACCCCCGTTAACCACATTCGGAAGGAACGAAGGAGCCCGTCGGATCCCTCGATGCCTAAGCAAAATTTTTTAGTGCGTTTATGGTGGAGGCAGCGTTGGGCTCCTCGGTTGTTACCAATGAAAAAAATCAGCCTGGCTGCCTTTTGGCAGGGGATGCTTAAAATCCCCCCCGGTGACGCGCGGCAGCACCAGCCTGCAGCCGGCTGAGGTTTTCCCTTCCACCCCCATCAGCTCCGGCCACCGGCGGCATGAGGCCGAGCAGCCAACGCGTCCGTGGGCTCCCGCTCACAAGCAGGGTTTAGTGCAGGAACACAAAACTCCATTCCCACCGGCAGCGCAGGCGCGGCTGCGGAAGCACCATCGTGAGCAGAGGGGTTAGCGCGGCGCAGAGACATCTTTAGGAGAGCACCTCAGCGCCGGCCACGCGGCGCGGAAAAACCTTGGGCCGATTTCCACTTGGCTTATCCGGCCCCGCTGCGGAGCAGCGCTGGCTTGAAGGAAGAGCCCCGCGCGTTCCAAGAGCCACCCGCTCCGCACCCCGAGCGCCCGCACCGAGGTGCTCCCCCCGTGCGTCCGGCCCAAAGGCTGCAGCAACGTTCCCAGCCCGGTGCTGGCATCGGCGCCCGGCGGGGGCTGCGACCCAGCAACCGGGACCAGCACATCGTGCCCGCAGCTCCCCAAAACCCACGGCTCCGAGCACGGAGCGACTTCGCTAAATCACAGAGGCGGCCGCACGCACAGACGGATGAAACCACGACGTTCGCCAGCACCGGAGAGCTGCGGCAGTGGAACTGTGCGTCTATGCTGTTTCTCGCCGTAGGCTCGAGCTCAGCCTGGCAGGACGCAAGCGAAAGGCTGCGAACCCTCGCACAACCCTGCCGCTGCCTGAACCCGTCCCGGCCACCGGAGCAACAAGAGGAGGATACAGGGGAAAGCTGCATCCTGTGACCGGAGAGCGTAAAGCCCTGCGCGTCCCCATGCTGGAGCCCGTCCCTGACTGGCACAGCCCCTCCGTAACCGTGCTGATCCTGGCTAAGCACCCGCGCGGCACATCCAGCTCCTGGGCGCTCGCAGCGGGGAGGCCGGACGTCTCGCAACGGGACTCGCCGGTATTTCGGTTGTGGCAGGAAGCCCCGCGTCCCTGCCGGGCGAGGGTACACGAGCGATGCCGTTGCAGCCACGTTCCCCATCGCAGGAGAGCGTGGTTTCCTCCAGCGCTCCCCGGCAGCCGACACACGGACCATTCACCGCCGCGACGTGCGAAACCACCCGCTCTGCTCGCAGCCAGCACCTCAACAGCGGGGTTAAGGAGAGCAGCCGTAAAATGAAGGTCCCCTCAGCTAGAAAATTTCATTCCAGAGCGGCGACACCGGGGCGAGGGCCGCGCTAACCACCCCGTCCCCCTGCGCTGCCATCGTGCCACCCCCACGGGTGGGAAACGGCTGCGTTCAGCAAGTGCCGGCGGTGCCAGACAGCGACTGCGAGCTAGAGCAGGAGGACACCGAGGCCACGGTGTCACCTCCGAGACTAGAAAATCAAGTTGTTGGTTCATTCCCCCCCCTCCAAGGCTTCAGGGAAATGGGGTTTTCTTTTCTCTCCTCCCCGTAGGGACGCAGCCGTCCCGGGGGAGCTCGGCACAGCATCCCGCTCACCTCAAGCCACCCATCGCCAGAAAGATGCTAAAAAATAAAAATCCAGCGTTGGGAGATGAGACCAAGCTCCTGCTCCCAGAAATAGTTCTGCACGGCCCCGCTATCCTCGGGTGCCGGAGTGGCACATATGGCTGATGACACACCGCTGTCACCTCCGGCTCCCCCAAAGAGGAAACGGGTGATCGTCACTCATTGAGCGCACACCCACACTGTCTCTCCGAGCCACCGCGGCGGGGGAAGATTGCTGGCAGGAGGAGACGCGGCGGGCTCTGGGAAAACGAAGCAGCAAAAAGAAGTAAGGAAAACAAAAATAAAGCAGCTTTTTTTTTTATTTAGAAGGTAAATAAATCGGTCCTACCGATTTGTTAGTAACTGGGTCCTTCCCAATCGTCGTTACCGAGCGGGCGCAGGCGGCGGGGAGGCGGTGCGGTGACGGCGCTGGCGTGTCACGGCGGGTTAAAGGCTTTGCTGTCAGAAGGCAGACGAGCACCGGGGCGCCGGTTCCTTCGCTAGGTCCGACTGACAAATTGACAAAACTAAGTTAATGAAGGAACTTGGTTCCGAGCTGAAATTTCAGGATTGCGTTAAAGGGCACGTTTAGAGATTAAACTTCTCCCCCCACCTGCACCGAGAGATTAGTTTAGAAGGAAAGGGCACGACACAAAGTGCCGGAGCGGTGCGAAGGCTCACGGCGACGCCTTCGCAGCCCTCCCGGGCAGCCGCACGTCCCCGGCATCGCCGAGTCCCCGGCAGCGCCGCGCCAGCGATGCCCAGCCCAGGCTGCCGGCGGAGGCAGGCTCTGCTGAGACAAGGATGTTTTGATTCTAGTGCTGAAATGGCACTTAGAAAAGAAAAAAAAAAAAAAAATTAAGGATTTATTCCATTAATTAAGTCTGCCAAGCAGTGAAACCAGCTCTTAAAAAAAAAAAATTGTATTTTCATATAAGTGGCCCTCCCTGTACAGCCAGCAGTAACAGGATGGAGGGACAACAGGCACAGGGGAGGCGCGGGGGTGCGGGCCGGCTCCTGCTCACCACTACACGGCTCGCGTAAAGCCTGCGCCGCTGCCATTACTTTTTCCCTGAAACAAACCCAAAAAAACCCCAACAAAAAGCCCCAAAACAAAGAGGACAGACACAAGGTTTGTTTCCACTACTGTCTCAGTGTACTTTATTCTCCTGCTGTCTACAGCTGAACAGCCACACAGGACAGAAACAGGTAGCACTGAGGAATGATCAGATTTCTTCCCTCCACGCCCCCTCCCCAACTTCAGGAATGGCTTTTTCTTTTTTTGTATTTTTTTTTTTTAGGAAATCCCACCCCACCTCGAGAAACAAAATAAAAAGAAAAGGCATTACTAGAAATGTGACCCAGGCCTCTCCCTCGGCCGTGCTCCGGAGCTGGCTGGCTCTCCCAGTTCACAGAGCTCCTCCTCTCCTCTCAACACCTGGGATTTTTTATTTTATTCTATTTTTTTTTTTTTTGTACACTGGTTCAAAGTCGGCACTTCGACTGCAATCTGAACCCAGCACTGAAAGGCACATATCTGATACCCTGTACAAGAGCTATTGTGGATGCTGCAGTGCAGATGGGCAACGAAAGTGGACTCCATTGTAATGGATCCTAGGATCAGACGGGGAAAAGGAAATTGGGGAATAAAGCAGATCCTTGCCTGCTTTTTAAAAAAAAAAAAAAAAAAGAAAAAAAAAAAGAAAAAATACTGGCTAAGGTTTTCTACTCTCCCTCCCACAAGCAGCTTTTAAAAATGCCCATGTTAAACTGCAGATTCAAATGCTGGTAGTATCAACAGCTGCACTAATAAAAATGAAATGAAAAATAGTCTCAAAACCCTGCACCTCCTCCGTTTTTTCTTGGCTTATTGCTGACAATCTAGGATAAGCAAGGGACTATTCCTCAAAAGCAAAAGTCTCCTGTAAGAGGAAACGAGAGATTCTGATCCTTCATGTGAAAATAAGACGTTGCATGATCGGGGAAGCAGTAAACAGCCAATTCATTGCCGAGTTGCCCATCAGACTGTTACTACTCTATTGGGGAAAAAAAAAAAAAAATCGTTAATGGGTTCCCCTTTTACTGGAAAGACCAAGAATACAAAAAGGAAGTATTGGGGAATGTTTGACACCATTTTATTAATCTTCAACTGCAGTGGAAAAATATAACCTTTTACAAGTGCCGTCTTGTGTAAGCTCAAGTCAGTATATATATATTTTATATAAATTTCTTTTTTCCTTTTTTTGTTTTTGAAGTGCAGCAAGAGACCAATACCACATTAAATTTGATCAAATAAAGAGCACAAAAGGCCAAGCAGTTTCCAAATGGCATTTTATCAGATTTTGTTTGAACATTGAATTTATCCTCATTTTGCAATCCAAAATATTACCTGAAGTTTTATTTTGTTTTTCAACTCTTTGGCACAATTTTTGTGGGTGTTCGGGCTGCTACAGTACAAGTCAGGAGAGATCTTTCCCTTTGCGTTCTCACTGCCAATTCGGAGCACTTAACGTTTGTATTTTTGTATTTTTTTTTTTTTTTTTTAAGCCTGAAATCTTGTTTGACAATTTATTTCTATTCCCTCTAACGCAAGAGTTGTGTTTTTTTCCCCCATTTCTACATTCACAGTTGAACAATATTAAGGAAGGAAAGGCGCTTTGATGAAACGAGATCATGAAAAGCGTCACTCAGAACGGGAGCTCTGAACATTCGTCAGTGTTTCCCTAAAATAAAAAGCCCTAAAGAGCGACTTTCCTTTTTTTTTTTCTTTTTTTTTTTTTTTTTTTCTTTTTTTTTTTTTTTTTTTTTTTTTTTTTTTCCTCTTTTCTTTTTTACATCTCTTACGCTGCATCAGTAGACTGAACTTCGGTTAGTTTATGAAATGCAACAGCTAACCCTTTTTTTGGGAAAAGATAAACTGCAATGACTTGAAGTTGAGAATGTGGATACCGCCTCATTCACACACACTCACTCCTAGACTGAAAATCCTTCACCCCCTCCTTTTACCCCATGCACCGACAGCATCGTGCGGCAAAGGTTACAGCGGGCGGCTGGAGACCCAGGCTCCGTCTCCCTCCAGCAGCCAAAGCCAGACCTCAGACAAAGAGCACCACAGTTGAACCCAGTTTCCTCTCCTCCAAACCGGCCGTTCCCCTCCTGCGCCGGCCACGACAGAGAAGCTAGTCCTGGTCTGTCGGAAGAAGAGACTTGCTCGTTACTCGGACAGAAATCGGTCGCTCCCTCTTCCCGAAGATGGCCGATGCCAGGTTTTCTACGCAAGTCAGTGCTCAGCTCGCTAACAGCGCTGCTGCTGTTGCTGTGGCGGGATTTTCAATGTGGTGTGTTTCAAGCCTCACTCACTCATCCTCTCATTCCCAAACATTCAGCATCCGTGCACACTCCTCACTTCCGGGTTTTTTCAAAAGATTGGAGATTTCCAGTGGGGGTCTCAGGTGTCATCCCAATGGTAACAGATCTGCAAGCAAAAAGGGTCCATCAAAAGAAGCCCCCGACACCACAAAACCCCACGTTTGGGAGATAAAACCAGCAGCAAGCGCAAAAAAGTGACCGAGAGAGAAATACGAGGGATACTTAAGGAACTTCTCGAGGTGGGGTGACAAAGCCGTAACAGACTTATTCTCCCACGTGCAGGTACACCATCACGCCCCTCTCTACAGTCGGCTCCTTTTAAAAGGCGCTTCAGTACAATCACAGACTGAGAGTATCTGAAGTTGGAAGGGACCCGTAAGGATCATTGAGTCCAACTCCCTGCTCCTACCAGGACTACCTAAAACCAAACCAGATGACCAAGAGCATCGTCCAGATGCTCCTTGAACTCCGAGTAGGGCTGAGGAGTCAGCGGGCTTCAATTACACCGCATCTGGAGGAGCGCAGGATGGTCCCCGACTAGCATGGGTGACGCATTTCACAACGCAAGAAGCCCTCCAGCCTGCATCTGGTCTTGTGAAAGCCAAGCAGCTCACTGTGCTTCTCGGTTTGTATTTGTTCTGGTATACAAGACCACAGATGGGGCTTGTTTACAGAAAATGAAATGAGAAACAACCTTCTAGAGAACAAGGCTTTTGTGAAGCATCTCCTTCAGACTCAGGAGTTTAGCCAATTTCATAATTATGCAACATGAAAAGGAGGTGGGTGTAATCCCTTACCAAGCTTGATTCTTCAGTTTTCTCAGTTCTTTAGTCGCCCAGGTAGCGAGGGTTTTTGTTTTGTTCGTCTTGGATCTTCTTCCTTCAGTTAGCAGTTCATGTATCATGGGTCTAGCTTCTACTAATTTCAGTACATCTTTTCCAAATGCTGTACACAAATCCCTGAAGAAGAAGGAGAGGCTTTGAGGCTGAGTGCCACAAACAGATGTGCCAGTACCACTCTGATCAGCTCTTGCTAGCAGAAAGAAATCTGACTCACAGCTAATGTCCTTTTTAAAATGCTGCATATGGTCACTAATTTCAGCACGAGGAGAGCTGAACAGTTTTCTCAAATTGTGACTAACCAGAGACATTCAATCTCCTGTCCAAAGACCGATCTCCCTGATGTTCCCAGGGGAACATCAGCTCTCCCTAAACGCAACAGAAAAGATTAAAACACCCTGACCCAGGGAATTGAGGATGGGGTGTTTTGTTTTTAAGCCCAGGTCATCCTTGAAAAATCCTAGATCTGGAATTTCTGTAACACACATCCAACTTTCACTTCTACCTATGGTTTTCACCCTGTCACAGTTAAAGGACCTCAACCTGCAGAACCACTTCACACCTTGGGTTAAACATCCAACACTAGACTGTAAAACCCCAGAACTGATGTTAAATACTTCAGACAGTCATAAAAACGCAGCTTCAAGTATCGAGGCTGTTGTACAAAGATTTCTATCTATCTAATGGGTGTGCTGTCAGTTGGAATAGGACCGGGACGCTTACCCTATCAGTCCAGCAGCACATGCCACTACTCCATCGGTGTGATCCTCATCTCCAGCAATGTGGTCAATGTAAGACAGAATAAATTCTACTCTGGGCTGCACCAGCATCACATCCGCTGAAAGAAAACAGCTTTACTATAGCAGGGTGAAACACGGTTCATGTTTAATAGTCTGTCCTTTAAAAGAGATTCCAGCGCACCCCTGACACAGCCAGAATTTGACCCCAGAAGAGCTCGCTGAGATAGGGAGGGGAAAAACTGCCAGAGGAACCACGGTGAAGGGCTCTAAACCCGTTCCCTGCTCATGGCAGCAGAGCGTTCGCTCCCACGCAGATGGGAACGAACAAGGATATGCCCATGGATGTGACAACAACCGTGGAACAGCTTGGCCAAGCAGAGCTCTTCCTATCTCCCTTTGTCATTTCAGGCACAGAAACACCGCAGCAGGACAGAGTACTCACGGTGCACGTTTTCTTGGTCTCCCTTCAATCCTTGGATAATGCCAGTGTAAGCTTCCAGGCAGCCCTCCCTCAACTCATTCAGGTAATCCACCATGTCATAGTCAGACTGGAAAGGCAACAGGAAAGCACACTTCAGCGATGTCCCTGACGACGTGTGCACAGCCCTTCCTCGTTTATGATTTTAATGAAGGAACCGGAGCATGCACCATTGGCTCACCTTATCAACCTGTGCTTGGGAAGCCTGCTGAAGGGTATTCAGTACGACATCCAGGTACTTCTTAAACTCTCCTCCAATGGCAAGGGCAATATCGCCAAACACTGAGAGAATCTGAGGCTTCACAGACCTATGAACATTTTCGTTCTGGAAGAGATTTCAGCACCATTACATTCAGTTGCACTTCTTTTTAAGGGGGGGAAGGAGCTAATAAATTAAGACATTTACTTGAAATGTAAATCCTTACCCCCAATAAATTTGGATTCCATTCAAATAGTAAGCAAGATAGTTGTCAAACACGAGATCTTCAGAGCATGCCTAACACTTTTGCTTCTCCCACCTCCCACTTTCTTCTCAGTGTGCAAGCCAACTGTTACTAACTGGCTAATGAGAAGGTAAACACTCACCCCCAAGTTCTCCAAGAGCAGCTGCATAACCTCATCACAAAAAGGCAAGATGTTGGATTGCAGGGCTCTGCATAAGTCACCAACCAGGCCCACTGCAGCCAGACAAACCTGCAAATAGAACAGCAAGTAAGACACCCACCCAGTGAGTCAGTCTTCCACACTCTATCCTTACAGCTTCAGCTTATTAAAGCACTAAGTAGTGGTGAGTCTGCAGCCATGAAACCACCCAGAATAACGACCCTCGTATAGCAGCTGATGAGTCCCTCCCTGCTTCGTTAACCATTTATGTCACAAAGCTGCAAAGAGCTGAGCTTGCTTTGCCAAGGGGGAGGGCAAGAGATCCAGATGCCAACAAAGTGGCAGGTACTCAGTCTGAACAAACGCTACCAAATTCAGCAGCCGGGTGGCCTAAACATCCACCCCACAGCGAGTACCACGACTTGACCTTCTAATGGAAATTCACAGCCAGGAGCAACCTCCTCCCTCATCAAGGCCAACTAATGTACAGCCACTGTGAACACACAGGTGTCAAGTCAATGAAGGCCTTCTGCTGAATTAAATAGAAGAGAGTCTAAATTTGTGCATGCAGCCAGTAATTAGGGAAAAGTCTATGGGGCTCCGATTTTTATTTCGTCACCAGAAGCTGTGGTATTTTACAGATGCACACCTGCTGAACTCAGCATCTGTGAGCAGATGAGAATTTAGAGATTGTGAACACAGGGCTGCCTGCTTTGACCTCTACCTGGTACTCAGCATAGTTCTTCAGTCCAATGCCAAGGAAGGGTTTGAAGGCATCCATGTACTTCAGAAACTCTCCACCTAGGACTGTTGCACGGAAAATATTCTAGTTAGAAAAAAAATCCCAACCTACGACGTATTTGCTGGCATTCAACAGAACAGAAACCCACCATTATATTCCACCCAAACCCAGTACCTGTATGTTCCGCAGAAGCACAACAAATCAATTCTCACACAAAAACTGAGCGTCAGTGAAATATGTCCATCTGGACTAAACTGAGACTTGAAAAAGCTCAATTCTTTGCAGGCCTTTGAAGACAGACAACCCCCTCCTGTGCTCAGGAAGGACACTGAGGTCTTCCTGACTGAGCAGACCCACCAGAGGGAGAGAGACGTGGCGGCACGCTTCAGGCAGGGTTCGGCACTGTGACGCTGCTGTGCATCAGCTGAAACTCTACGCCTTTTCACATCGCTTTACTGCCGTAACGTCTTCCTTTTGGACCCAGCTGCTCAGCCCCTTCAGAGCCAAGCAGGGCACTCTTCAGTATGTTTATGTTTAAGCAATATTTGAAGTAAAATATTTCTGCTCTTCGCTAACTCCTACCTTCCCCAAGCCACTTGCCTTACTGAGACCATGCAGACTTATCTATCCAAAAGTGAAAAGACCTTTGTCCCAGGAGGATACACACTTTCACTTGCTGGTCAGCTTGCAATGATCCCGCTCAACCTTCTCATTCACTTCCCAGCTTCCTCAAGCAATTCCACTAAACGTTCCCAAGAGCAGTCGGAAGGG
Organism: Balaeniceps rex; assembly: GCA_013401315.1. Lineage (NCBI taxonomy): Eukaryota > Metazoa > Chordata > Aves > Pelecaniformes > Balaenicipitidae > Balaeniceps > Balaeniceps rex. The sequence continues at coordinate 19,031 of VYZW01040040.1, read as the reverse complement.
CACCTACCCGCCAAAGACCAGCTCTCCAAAACACGATGATGTCGGAAGGGGCTACTCCAAGAAGCCGAAACTAACTCTGCTGCACTTACAAGGTGTCCTGTGTTCTCAGAGCAATCAGGCGTGTACTTCTACCAGAAATAGGTCCTGTCACCCGCTCAGATCCTCAACAGGCTAGCCAGGATAACAGCCTCAGGAAAAAGGGAAGACTCAAACGAGCCTCCTCACAAACTGATCTCCCTGAGGGCCCATTTCCAAATCACACGTGGCTTTTACTGGAGATAAGGCAGGGGTGTTAGGCAATGAGGTTACAAGTAGACTTTCAACAGCACCTCAACTTTCACACTCATATGTAGCATTTGACGACAGAGTGTGTTCCTAGAGCTCCAGATGATGCCACAGCCACCACCTTCTCAACCTGACCCATGAAGCTCAAACCGCCTGGAATACCACAACCCAAATTTTATTTTGCTTCACCCAATTCTGACCCACTCTAGTGCTGATCTTTGCCACCGTGATTTCTTTTAAACAAGAACAATGACCGTAAATCCATGACCGACAAAACTCCACAGAACAACCACGGGTCACAGGCAGCGGCAAATATGAATCATTAAGATAACGTTAAGTCTGTCCTGCAGCAGCACGAAGAGACCAGGTCCCCATTGTGCTGGGCACTGTACAAAGTAGCACTAGGGTTTTTTGTTCTGGCAGAATTTTCACCGTTGCTACGGTATTAACAGAAAACAAACCATTCATTCACGAAACACAATCTAGCGTAACCGGCCGGTCTCAGAGCTTCACAGACAGATGCGGTGAGATGTGCGGTCAAAACCATACCTCAAGCAAAACCAGGAACTAACAACGTTTTTCACCATATAGTCAAAACGAGAAGGAAGCAAACCAGTTCCGTCCCAGCTCTGCCTCCCCCCGAACACAACCCTGCTCTGCAGCACGAGACTGACCTTCTACCAGGGTGCTGACTGCCATCAAGGCATCCTCCTGCACGCCCCCCGAGCCCGCTGTGCTCTGGAACATTCTCAGCAGAGACGCCATCACCACGTCGGAGATCTGCAAAGCATCTTGGTGCTGGACCTTCCGGAGGACGTTCTGGGTGGGAATGGAGAGAGAGATTGTAATTGCTTCCATCTAAGCAAGGCTGAATCGTGCCTTTACATCTCCTGCGCTAGCTCCAAATACTCGTGATCACACTGGGCTGCTAAAAAGGAAGCTGCTGTTTGAACTCCGTTGCTGCAAAAATATGCTTTGTCAGTGCAAGTGCAAAGTCCCATTCATTTTAGCTGCATTCAATTTTCCAGCTACAGAACAAGCTGAATTTACCTTTCCTGCTGCATAGGCTATTCTCCGGGCTTTCCATTTGTAAGCTGGCATTAAATGCGAGCAGCCCAAATTTGGCCCTATAAAAAAAAGCTCTTTTCCATCACAGCAATGTGACTGCACTCTCTTACTGCCAAGTATGGGCTGCACATAAGCTTTGCTTCTAAACTGCAGAATTAAACTTCAGAAATATGACATAAGAATGTCCTTACTGCTAACGGCAGTCAAACCTCTCCCACCCAGGGTGAACAGAGAATAAATTAACATACAACCAATGCAAAATAGGTGCACAGGACCATGTTTAGCACCGAGGTGTTTGAAAAGCAAAACTGGTTTCTGGAGAGAGCAGAGGCAGCCTTACATACAAGCAGAGCAGGCTGGTGAGCACACACGTGCTCTGTGTTACCCAGCACATTACAGGAGGGGCAACGAAACACCCCAGGTAAATACCTGAGCTTAACCCACGCTCTGATCCTACTGTACAGATCTGACCGTCCCTTTCAGCATGCGAACTACAGAGCACAGCTTTGATGGATCCTTATTTAAAATAAAATTTGCATTTCCTATGAAAAGAGAAAGACTGACTCCTTAACCTGCAAAGGAAAATAATTATTTCAAGTCTGATTCTTCAAACTGAGTCACTCCAAAGAGATTGACTTTGACTGTTTAAATAATTGCTCTGGATTTTCTTGTTCCATTTAAATATTAACAAATGTTTTTCCTCTGCTGGATGTTCATAATTGTATTTCCAGCAGAAGAGAAAAAGTATGCAACAAAGTAGTGTATTTGACTACATAACGCTGAAAATAATCTCCCTGCTGATTTTTACTTAGTGGTATTTAAGTATCTGCTGCAACTACTGTAAACGCTTGAGGTTCAGATTTTGCGATAACGAAGAAACACACGTTTACAAATTAAAGCTAGCAGTTTAATTCCACCTGTACTACATTTCCCACAGGCAGAGGTGCCCTGAAAGAGGTCAGTGATCACACTGTGCCAAAAGGAGAGATTCAGTGGGGAGACTTCAGTATCTAGAAGTTCACCATAAGGACAGATTATTCCCATCTACCCATTATCTGAAAAATTACCCTAAAAAAAAAAAAATCAGAGAGTGAAAGTAACAGCTGATGCAACGGGCTTTTGAACAAGGAGGATGAAGTTAACGATTTCTCAAAACAACCTGGAGACAACACCCAGGAGACCTCCTAACCTCGCTTAAGAGAACGGGAAGCTAAAACCGACAGGCTGTTACCTGCGGGCGAGGAAAAGGCTCCTTTTCCTGGGCTAACAGGAATGGAAGAAACAAGCTGCAGGGAACAGGTAACACCACCCAACAAGGGAATAAATCTGAGTAGAGATAGATACTCTGCTCTGCTTTTATTTCAGATTACACAGTACCCTGTTACACCTCCAAAAGAAAATGCTCCTTTCTTCTCCGAGCTGCACAGAGCCGCGTTGATGCCGATTCTACGTCTGTTATAGAGTTTTAAAGCAGCGCCTTGTAACTGTTAATAAGCTAGGCATGACAGCACAGTACCACCCTTCCTGCAGTGCAAACAGGAAAGCTTCGATATCAAATACCACGTATTTCAGAGGGTGCTCTGTTCAATCTCCTGAGAGGTTTTGGATGGGGGAGAAAAGTGGCGTTTTTCAGCTGACTTTGTAGGAGTAAGCAAGGAACCAAAATGCGCGAGTACTCCAAGTCACGCGGGCTGTTCATTACCAGATGTTTAACTTCAAGGACACTCAGTGCATTTTAATTAGCGCCATTTTAAATAAGAACACCGACCACAAGAGGCAGATGAACGAATTAAAGCCATTATGGAGTTTTTTTGTCTGTGCCAACCAAAGCGATTGTTCAGCCTGTAGCCAACATAAGGGCCAATCTGAAAGCATACACAATCTTTAACATGGTGCATACAGTGTTCTTTATTCATATTGCCCTAAATTTTATAAGTTGTACTCTACTGAAGCCTTCTGAACCTTGTATCACCTCCCACATGTCAGCTGGCACACAAGATCCAACTTCCTCATTCAGATCTCATCAACAGGACCAAGTCTGCATCCTCAGGGGCACAGAAATGTCTCTAAACCTGCCTCTTTCCCGTAACCACAACACAGGATCTTACCTGTAGAGTAGCACAAAGAAGAGACTGAAGATCATTGAACTGGATTCTATCGGAAGTGCTCTGGATATGAGACTGAAAAAGAACAAAACCCCACATGTGAAAAGCCTGCATCGCAACCCATGCAAACCCAGCAGATTTTGACAGCACTACGAATTGCACAGATTCAATTTTAAATATTTGTTTCTTCAAATTTAAGACAAGAGGCACTGTTTGGAAGCTTAATACATCTAACCTATCTATAAAAATAATAAATAATGCATTATACCACAAAATATGCAGTCAGCAGTAAAGCTCATTTTTCTACACCAGATGAAGCCGCAGCACACAGCAACGTCACACCTACTCAGTTTCCTTAAACCCCTTACTGCAACGGGGGTTTAAAACTCGGGTTTACCTACCTCCATCTGCAGCACTTGCTGAAGCCGTTCCATGATGACCAGAGTTGTCTTTTGGACAGCAGGGTAACAGTCCTTGGCACTGTTTTTCACTATTTCCATCAGAGATTCATATGCAGAACTCCTCAAGTTATTCTGGTGTCCATCAGGCCTGTAACAGGAGGAACACATTTGCAGCTCCCAGTGCCCAGCCTTGCTTAGAAACAGACTTTTTTTTTTTTTTTTTTTTAAAATAGTGAATCGGTAACAGCTAAATTTTAGTGTTGTCTTGCATTCCTGTATTGCACGACTTGAAAGTAAATGAAATTTGTGAAGCCACTTTTGGAACATTTTTTAATTCGCTATTAATAATGACTTCCAGTATCTTCAGTCACTGGCAGCAAGTACAGGAGCAGAAAAAGTCTCAAACTTACATCTCCCAGTGTGCCATTACCCTGCCTGGGAAGGGATGGTCTCAGGAGGTGAGCAGCATACATTACTAACTCTCTAACATCCTTCCGAGATGTCGGTGAGGGTGTTAAATTTGAAATAAAGACAGCTGAGATTTATGCTAAGATGACTGATGGACTTCAGAGCCTTGAGCTAGACGCTACACTTCTGGTTGGATGTAAATTAGACGGGAAGAGTTTAGACTTTGAACTGTTCAGACAGGGACACCATTTAAGAAGAAGCAGTCCTGCAGCAAAAGGCTTCAACTGACGACTGAACTGATCCAAGGATTGAACTCTGAGCTGTCAAGATTTATGCGACCTTCAAGGCAGAATATGACTTCAGCATTACCCTTATTTTTGCATCTGCAGAACTGAGAAAATATTTTGCCTTGGCTATTTATATTTCATCTTAGTTGGGAAAAGGACAGTATCTCGCCTAACTGGGTCCTCAGCTCTTCTGGGAGTACCTGGTGCTAATGTAAATGGATGTAACACTACAGCAACGACCACGGCATAAAACAATCGCAGTAAAGCGAACTGTACGATACACACAGATTTCTAATTATCTCTTGCTGCAATCCTGATTATTCAGTGGCCTTGTAGCCAACCTTGAAGAGTCTTATCACTGCTGTACGAAGATGCGCAGAGTCTTAAACTGTGCTCGGAAACTTCAAAGTAAAACATGGAAGAGGCACTCTTGGAGGGAAACCCAGACTTACTAAAAGCAGATACGGACAAAATACTGAGAAATTATTGTGTGAATAGCTTTCTTTCTGGGGATTAGCATTCTATATTCCATGTGATACCAAAAAAGCCCAGTTCTGATAAAACACCACTCACATCTAAGCTACAAGAGAAAGAGGACCAACAGTCTGAAGTAATAAAAAAAAGCATCTTTGCAGAGCTTAAGCCAGCCGGTTTAGCGTTACCTATCTGCGGTCTCCAGAAGTTTCTGAACTATTAGCTCAAATGAAGAGGATAAGCAATAGGTTGCCGGTTCTTCCTGATCATCAGCTACATCTGCAGCTTCATAGGCAGCTTCAGCGAGACTAGAGAAGGCCTGAAACACAGAACAACCACTGCTATTACTCAAATGAGTTTACCCTCACAAGTCCAGAAACATATATTCCAACAGTTTTAAATCTTACAAAACAATCCCCAAAAACCCCAAACGTGCAGGATTAACACCACCCTTCATGAACAACTAGTTGTTCAGTGCACGGAACTTTGGTGCAACAGTGGTGAAAATTTCAAAGACTTAAAACGTAACATTAACACGCAAGGCAGTCACCCTGTCTGCAGTCAGATGTCTGCACAGCGTCACTGGTCTCAGCAACTGGCAGCTGTCAAGAATCGAAGTGAACAAAGGCAGATTGCTGGAACCTCACAGGGTATTAACAGATTCTACCCACTATCCAGCAGCATCATCACAAGTTAAAATCCTGGTTTCGACAAGGCTGCGGACTGCTCAAACTCCCAACTGCAGAGCAATTGTAACTGCTCTGAGAGACAGGTGGATTAGAAGAGCTGAAAGCCTCCTGATTTTCATTTCAATCTAAAAACATATAGTAGTCATCATCTTCAGAAGACAAAAGCCACAGCTACATGGACTTTTGCCAGGATCAACGTATCGTGGAAAAGCTTCCGTGCTGACTAGAAGTCTTCAAACCTCTGGAATATGAAGAGAACGGATTCTGTCATTTCTAAAACTTGTTTTGACATGCAAATACTCATCTCCAGCTCAATTCTTATTGAGCAGCTCTCTTAAAAGGCAGTAAGGGACACGTCCTCTTTATAGTGGAAGATCAGGTATGCTGCTTGGTAGTAGACATGCATCAAGACGATACAACTGAAGTTAGCAAGCCAACCCAAGGGACTGAAGCTGTGTAGGTGAACAAAAAAATCTCATGCTCCTTAATTTAGTTCTGGAACCGCTGCAGGAGCAGGCTTAGGTAACGGGGAAGAAGGTGTCACGTCTCTCCCTTAAGATTAACTCGGCAATCCAGCTGCCCCCAAGGAAAAAGCTGAACCCCAGCATGCCCTTTCCACACACCTATCACACCTGTTACCAAGGACAGTTTCCACAGCATTTTCAAACCAAAGGCAACTCCTACACTCAGTGAATATTAGCATTTTTTCTCCTTAAAAATCCATTTCTTCCTTTATTCTTTCCTACCAGAGCCACAAAACAGAGTTGAGATAACTTCCAGTGAACAAGTTGTGTGTGCTGGATGACCAAGCCATGAGTCATCTCTGAAATTCATTTAAGTGAGTATATATACGTATGTGTGTGCGTGTATATATATTTGTGTGTATTCATATATCTGAATACGAGCTGCATTCCTCTTGTTGATAGAAACTTATCATAGGGGCTGCCTTACCCAGCACACGTTGGAGGCCACTCTGGGCTCGGCGCTCAGGCCCTCCATCAGACACTGCAGCAGTGGAGCGAGGTAAATGTCATTGATGGCAGCTTCCGGAAGCATCTCACAGATCCTGCCCACGGTCCAAGCAGTTGTGTCTCGAACCACAACACTGGGGTCCTTCATTAGTTCTATTAAAGTTGGCATTGCCTACAACATAAATTCAGCCAGGAGAAAGATGTGATGACACGCAATACATGGAAACATGAGTTTGCCACTGTTTCTGATTGTAATGTATTCCCTGTGAGACAGTGATAGACTGGGGAGGGGAGGGCAGTCTAGATCCAGTCAGGCCACTGTCCTCATATTTTAAGATTCATAAAGTTATTTCCCGGGGGGCGAAGACTTGAGAACTGACGTATCTGGAGTCAGGTATTCTGAAGTCCTGCACGTCCCTGTGATTCAGAGCTATATAATGCAACTACCTGCCCTGGGCCTGCCAAATCTCTCTAAAACATGATTAAAAGGTGGCATCCTTTTGCTTTTCCTCAGACTAAGAACAATGTGCAAAGCAGGCACCCTCCTCCAAATAAATCAGAAAGTTTTTGCTCTACGAGCCTCCAAGAAAACACAATGAGTCTTACCTGTATGACTAGTGGTTTGAGCTGGTTAGGCTCTGGTCCTTCCAAAATGCACCCAAAAGCCATCACAGCTGCATCTCTGTATCGCCAATCTGGATTTTTAATGTGTTCTTTAATAAAGGGCAGCACATGAGGAACAATGTCATCTTCACAGCAGGTCGCCAGGAGCATGAGGCAGACTCCTGCTGCTTTGCAGGGGTTCCAGTCGTCATCATCATCGTTTTCATCCTAGGAGGAGAACAGCACCCCTGGTCAGTCTGGGGGAAAAGATCCCTTACCACTCACAGGCAGTGGCATCCTGTTGGGCCTTCTGCGAGTAACGTTGCCTTATTACCAGGTGTTATATTTAGAAATCAATGCAGGTCTGGAAGTACTAGCTACATCTCTGGCAGAGAAGCAGCCTGAGTTACTTGCATCGTCTGTACCTTTCCATCCTGGTGTAAGGCTGCTAGCTCTTTACTGACGCACCTACAGTAGCCTCATACATCTTCCAAACGGCTTCTCTCTCATCTAGGTTGAGATTTTGTTCCTTTGATCCATGCCATCTCCTCGCAGAGTGGCCTGCTGTACCAGTCAAATAGCTTCTCCCCCCCTAACTGTTAGCTCAGCCACTTACCAAATTCCTTTGAAGCTGTGTACCTGTGATTCTCTTATCTGTTTTATCTTTCCTGCTTTAACAAGCACTTTAGAACCTCCTGCAATTTAACTCTCCGCATCCAAGTGGACAGCGATACAAAACAAACAGAGAAACAATTCCCTGGATTCGCTAAGAGCACCAAACATTTTCCCAGTTCATCGCAGTAAGCCAAATGAACTCCGTCCTGTATGGCTTAATTAACAGTTTTAATATATAATTAGACCTGCTGTAGCAAGTGATTCCATTAATTTTGATTAGACTGTGAAACACAGTCCAAACAAGTCCCTGTGAAGTGCTTAATAGGTACTAAATAAACATGGACTTCACAGTTCAAAAAGTAAAGCTCAAGAATTCCAGAAATTGGATCTCTAATGACGCAGAGACTGTATATTGGTTTTAATTTCACAAACAGTTCGTTAGGAATACAGATAACTATCAAACCTCTTCAGAAACCATAAATACAAGCATGTGTTAACAGAATTCAGCATAAAAATGACACTGCGTGCAGTCTCTCAGTCTCAGCCCTAAAAACCAGGATGCATCATTCAGTCAGAGTGGTGCATGTCTCATCACAGACCAAGGACTGCCACCACAGGTGCTCTGAACAAACGCACCGCTAAAAACTACGCGAGGGGACCTAAAGCACCTTTGGGACCAAGCATAAAGAAGTCACCTACGCAAGGGAGCAATGACCGCCGCTGACAGTTTGCTCTTCAGTTTGCCACAGCGGCATCACTGCCCCGAACTTGAAAGTAGGCATAGCACATATTTTTTGACACACAGCAGGGATTCTGCAACTCACCTGTTTTGTTAATGTTTGTGTTAGAATTGGGACCAAATACTGTAGTGCTCCCTTCGCATAAAATTTGCTAGTGTGCTCTGGAGGCCTTCCTTGCTCTGCTGCCTAGAAAAAAGGGTTACAAAATGATTCTCAGTGGCTATATAGGCATGAGGTTTGAATTATGAACTCCAGTACACACAAATTCTCTTTTTCATGCTTTCCTCTCCTTCCCAACACCAGCTTTAAGTTACCATAACATATAGGAACCTCAAGGACACCCTGCACCAATCCCAGTTAAATATTCAATACGCAAGTTCAATTTGCCATTCCATACACGTACAGAGCCCCTCCTCGCATGGTACAAATATAAATATTTTCATTTTGCAGTTATGTATAGTTAACAAGTGACCCCAAGTAAAAGCAGCAAAAGGTCTTCAGCATATGAACTAAACCTACGTGCTGCTGGCTGTCCTTTTATCCTTGCTACCCTTGCTTTTTTGGGCATTCAACATAAATATATATTTAGCTACTTTTAAAGATGGATATGATTCATCTGGAGCCCTTCAAAGTTTAAGCTATTATTGATCTCTACAGCTAATTTATGCAAACAGCATCTGCATGCAGAACAATACCCCAAATTCATCTCCAGCCCCATCCATTCTAAGGGATAATGATTACTTTTATTTCATCCCATAATTTTATACTTAACTCATAAATAATGTATTATATAGAATGTGATTGATCTTTTTGCGCACTGGGGTAGGACTAAGTCGCTCACGCCTGTAACAGACCCCGAAATCTTACATGCCAGAGTAGCAGAGTCCACTAGGCCTCCAAGACAGCAGGTAATTCAAGAAATGCTCTCCCTTTAGTGTGGTACATATATCCCAACAATACGAGATGCCATCTTAATGAAGCAACAGCTCAAAGATCTTCACGATACCAAGAATTTTCTGGTATTATACTGTGCCTAGTATATATGCTTAATGCACATTTGGGTTAACCTTATAGGAGTAGCTCGAGTTGACTTTGGAATGCTAAAAAGAAATCAGGTAGCTGTCACGTACCATTTGCAGAAAACTAGCACTTGTATGTCACAGTGTGTTCTCATCAAACCTGTCAGAGAATCTTTATCTCGAGGAGTTTCAATTCCCAGCCAGGCTGGCATGAAAACCATTTTGCTCACTTAAAAAGGCAGTTCATCCTTATCTAATCTGGTAAGCAAAAGGGGTTCTATTCAAGCTACGCTAAGAACTTTACATTAGGCTACCGAGGCTGGACAATAACCCAAAGAGTTATTAAAGGGAATTCCAAATGGCAGCCCCTGTGCAACCTTAACTACAAGCTTCACATTTACCTTGAACGGCAGAATAAATTAATCACAGCTGAGCCCTAGGTAAGACAGGTCCTAGTACCCAAGCTAGCAGCTAAAAACTAAGCTGGGTACCACAACACTGTGCTGATGCCTGCAGCACACATAACACCCGCAGAGTCAACCAGCCTCGCGGGCCTCGTGCAGCCTCAGGTCTCAGCTTCTGTTACAGACACGCAGCACGTCGCATCAGAGTGGCACACGATGTGTCGTCGTGGACCCACGACCGCCACACAAGGGGCTCAGACGGGCTCTCCTACGCTATTCCACTTGGGAGAACAGGAGGACTTTCAGACGCGGTTTGAAGACATGAGTTCAGCATTCCCAAACACCATCACAGGCATTCGCTGCTTTTCAGCAGTCATTTGTGAGCTCACCTCAGACGCCTCTATAGCCAGGTCCATCTCCTCATCGCAGACATTTGACCAGAACTCTATCCCCTGTAGAGCCACCTCATCTATGTCACTTTTCATTGCTTCAATAGTTATCTTTAGAAACATGAAAGAAAGGAGGGGAGAGAAGAACGTTTTAGCATGATATTTCTCCTGAAATATGTGCCCCAACTTTTGGCCAGCCGCTACGAGATTTGAGATTGTCTGAAATCGGATGCCACATTAGAGTTACTGTTCTTGAAGACAATCTCCTCATTTAGAAGTTTATCAGCTATCAGCACCTCAGGAGAACTGCAGAGCAAGTCAAGCAATCTGCACCGTCCTGACTTTTGGAGTTTCAAATCTGAAAACACCTGATGCTGGTTTCACGGATTTTGCTAGGAGAGAGGGATTCGCAGCATGCGGTCACAGCCAAAGAAAACAAAACCAAATTGGGAACGTAGGAAAACTTTTCCTCTTGGATCAGGACAATGGAGTACAGGAAGATCAGACAACTATATATGAGAAACCTGAGTACTCACAGCAAAAAGCGCAGGGCCCATGTATGTCTCCATATACTGATAATAAAGGGACATTATCTTCACCAAATTCTGTAAGGCAGCCACTCGTACCTGTCAGAGTAGAAAATGGATCAAAGATGCGACCTTTCCGACTGCTTTGAAAACCAAGCACAGTTGTAGCCTACCACAGATTAATAGCCCAGCCTTTCTGCTGATTTAGTTTACTCCATACCTAATAAGGTCTTTCACAGCAAGCAACGTAGATCCTCCTACTAGTTTACTACTTCTAACTTTAAGTATAAAACTCGTTTTGTTTGAGTACTTACACGTGCACCAATCATTTAACAGAATACCGTTTATTTCACATAACACTTTTCAACGGTTTGTCGATGCTAGAGGTTCTAGCCAGCTTCCCCAGAAAGGTGCGGTGACAAATCGAGCATTTAATTTCACTCACCCTTGTATCTGGACACTGCGTTGCTTCACAGACTACTTGCATAATAAAGTGCCTTTCAGACTAGAAGGAGAAATAAAAGAATATTAGAACTGCCTTACAAAAGCGCTAAAGTCTTTGCAAGCCTTCCTATGGAGGCTGTATTTTGAGCCTGGACTAGTACAATCACCCATGTAGCACGTCTAAAGATCAAGGAAGAGTACAGGTTACTATTCACTGCAGTATTTTAAATCATTTCTTCCCCAAAATGGCAATCTCAGGCTTCCATTTTTTAAAAGTGCTTAACAGGCTGTCCAAAATAGAAAGATACAGCAGAACTAAAGACACTAGCTTTTCAGGGGGAGAAGAAAAAAAAAATCTCGCTGTTTCCTGAACTATTCAGCAATTGCTTCGAGAAACCCCAAAACGCAGCAGATACATTTCTGGAGGGGCAGTACCTGGATACTTGCATATTAGTAGGAAGGAACAGACTTATGCCTAGGATATTTACAGTACTGAAGCCCAACAGAAATATGGTCTGAAAGGATCATGCACCTCCCATCTCAAATTCTGAAAGACTCTGGTTGATCCCCATCAACATCCACTGAATAGTCGACTAGGGAAAGTTTTCTTTAGAAGACCTTCTAAGCTGAAGGTTCAATATTGATTCCATCTTCCCCATACTCTCCCTGGTAGAGAACTAGAGGATAGACTTAATCTGAGAAGGAAAAGAAAAATCAATAGATTCGTCTGTTCTGAAGAGACTCTCATTCTGAGGCCCCTATTTTGAAGGCTCTTACAGGCCTTCCTCCCCCAACAATTTTCAGAGGCAAAGTTAAATCTGGATTGCTGCCACACCGCTTGAAAGAAAGTGCTGATCCAAGCTTGTACTCTTACAGCAGCATTATAGAGTAGAGTTTGATTAGGAAGCAGAGCATCTAATAGGCTAAACTCTAAGGTCAGTTCAAATTTATCCAAAAAAAGTCAACGATGCTTCCTTTCCATTGATGAATCTCTGAAGATTTCCACAGTATTTCTGCATTACAACAAGAACACACCGGATTTACAGAAATGAATCCAAGTCTCAGTTGCAACAGAATTATGCATCAAAATTCAGCGTGGTGCATGATTTCTCTTCATAGACCGTGGATTCAGCCCTTGCATTTTAGGCCAAGAATTGTTACCCCCTCACCTCTTTGTCAAAGTTTGCTTTGGTGAATTCCAAAGAGTTCAGGAGTGCATTAGTAGCTGCTAGCTTCACATTGTTGCTGGGCTCTTCCTTTCTCATTCCCTGGATGATGGCTGTCAGGATCTCATTGGATTTGTCCTGAAGCTGCTCTGGATCCTAAAAGAAGTGTTGATAAAGTTATTTGCCAGCTGAACAGCCTTCTCCATATTTTAAAGTAACCTCAAAGTTTGATCCTGAAATCTGCAAGCACAAGTTTTAAGACATTAAGGCCAAGAAGCCCTTTGTTCAATGGGAGGACCAGAACGCAAGTACGAGGAATTCATAAACCATTATGTCTTCACAGCTTCTGGGACAGGAAAGAGAAGACTGACCTGAGCACAAACACTCCAGATATTCAAGTCATCAATGCCAAATAAATTGACTGTTTCAAATAACAGGTCAACAAGCTTCAGACTACTTGACTTCATTCAATTAGCAAGTTAAAAAACACTGACTGTTTTCCAACTCCTTTATACACTGGGCAGAGGTCTACACCAGCAGTTGCAGTTGATGCTTTTATGGGTGAAGTTGCCAATCTTTTTTAGACTTAGGGCAAAAATATATTGCCTGGACCAGTAACAAGGACAGGTAACTGTAAAGCACTCAAGGCTTAAAGAACAAAGCTGTGAACACAGATTGCAAGATCCCCAAATAACTGTATTAATTGTTACCTCAGAATTTATCCAGCAGTAGATTCACAAACTGTGTCACAATGTGACCGACAAACTACAAAACTCTAAGAGGGATCTTGGTTACAAAATACCCAACCAGCAAGCCAGGGCATCCAAAAATCCAGAGGCCAAAGATACATGCCACCCAAAGAAACAACAAACACACACCCAAGTCTTGCACGGACTTGTAACAAACCACGCTTGACCTGGAGCACACCCACCGTACAGCTGTAGATTTCCTCTTTTATTTCATTGACCCTCCACAAAGCAACCGACCTCCCCAGTGAAACCAACCCCCTGCAGCCTGATGGAAGCACCAAACGGAAGATTTTCTCTTTCCACCTCACTGTACTGAGGTTCAACCAGCAATACACCGCACGTACATTCTCCAAGGCATTCAGCGGCACCGAAAAAGCAGCAGCTCGTTTTGGTTTTCAGTGGTAGGTCAGACAGCGCACGGGGTTTTTGCAGGCTGTTCACATCAGACACTTGACGCAACACATCGCGATACTGCAAACTACGCTGATAAAACCATGAGACCTTTTGTAGAAGGTGCCTCAAAGAGCTCAATATTCTTGCCTGTGCATCAAAAATTCCTAAACTAAGAATAAAGGGACTCCTCATGCAAGATGAAGGTAGTTGTCAGGTTTCCCCAACACAGAAAGGAATCAAATACTTATCATTCATCTGTAGCATTTTACACAGCTGGACATTCAGCTGAAGTTTTATAACAGCACCCCTCACCATCATATGACCGCAGCGACATATAGACTTAAATCTGCACCTTACGAAAGATGACCTGGATTTGCGCTGCGAAAGCAGGTCAGTCCTTTCAGACACCATCCTTGCATGTTTACTGCCCATCGTTCTGTCAGCACAGAGACATCCTCCGGACAAGTATTAAAAGACAGCCACAAGGAAGCATTACAGCCTGCTAGATACAGAGGTGTGAGAAAGGAAAGGCTGGAAAAGGTGCTGGGGAGAGGCTGGGCCAGCACTTCAATAATACTTAAAACAGTACTTAAAATATACTCACGATATCCTGACAGATGTATCCAATGGCCTCCAACGTCGACTCTTTCATGTGCTCCGTACTGTGCTGATTCGTAACGTTCGCTACCAACTGGGGAATGAGTTCGGGCCACTGGTTCATGGGGATCTCCGCGCACGCGATGCCGGCCACGCACTGAGAGGCTGAGCTGGGCCTGTACGTTTCTGTACCCAACGTCTGCAAAACCTGCGGGAGAGATTAGCAGGCGATGGTTCGATGTCAGTGACCAGAGAGAGATGGGCGCTGGCTTGCCACCGAAGTCTTCGCTCGATGTTATTCCAAACACACCCCTTCCTCAATAAAGCAGTCTGCTTGTTCTGCTTTCTCCCGCTGCAAACGAGGCCGTGACCAGGGAAAATAATGTTTGAAATGAACTTGGCCATGGCTGCCCCTTTCAGGAAGCGAGATACAGCTGTGTGATTACACGTACTTCTACCACATCCTTTAAATCCCATACACAATGCTATGCGCCATAACGCTCAACAATGACTCACTGAACAATTCCTCCCGGCTTGTATTATAAAGCAAAATTGCAAAAGCTAAACAAATTGTGGTTTAAAAATCCCCCCCAAATACCGGACTGCTTATGCCAAGATAATCTGAATAGGACTGAAAAATCTTCTTTTGTTTTAATTGCAATCAATCAGAAGAATGATTTTTTTTTTTTTGTATACTTCAACAACTGTTTCTTAAAAAGATGAAGGGGTGTGCATTTGTTTCGGCAATTCCAGTTACACGTCTTCATTTTCCATATATCCACTTAACAAATACTGTATTTCTAATGGTACTTGACAGAAAACAGCAGTAAACTGGTTTTGTAAGCTTCAGTACGCAACAATATGTATGACAGCTCCCATTAACAGTGTAAGTTCCCCTTTAGCAATCCTCAATGTAAATAAAAAACTGAAGTTGTATAATCATCACTCACCAAACCTTATTCTGCTATATATGGATTCTATTAACACAAAAACATTACACAAAGTGTACGGCCAACTTGCATCAATTACAAAATGCTGCGTACAGCCAAGTACGCCTTGGTTCCCATTAGCCCAAAAAACACTAAGCCACCAGTTCTGCCATTGCCAGTCCTGAACTTTAACTATCAGAGAACAAAGGAGTCCTCAGGCAAATTCACCAACTGTGTGAAAATTTAAGAATATAATTTCCTATTCGGAACTTGCAAGTTTTTGACCATATTCTACTCTTAAAATTTGCTAGGCCTCGTGTAAGCGTGTGTGTTCAGACACAGAGTACGCTTCAAGGATGTTGATGAGGATTGTACAGTTGAGGAAGCTGTTCAAGTATAAGAAAAAGCAAACACCAACCCCGTTGCGATCACCCAGCGGGGAAGCCATGCCCATCAGCTCCCGCAATCACACAAGACTATTCAGGAGGCTCTTTGTAAAAATATTTACAGGTGTGAATTTAAAAGCGGCAGCCTCGTACCCGTTTGGTTTTTTACCCTATTAATTCTACAGATTAAATATGCTACAAGCAACAAAGCACCCAAGCAAGCGCAGATGACATTGCTCATCTCATGAAAGGGAGCAGCCAGCCAATGGAAGACTCCTCAGGTGGAAAAGGACAGACAAGACATTCATCGCTTATCCCCCCCACAAGAAAAAAACAGGCGGAGAACCAAAAGTCACAAAACTTACATAGTTCTTGACTTCCCTGCGGGCGTTGGCGTCGATCGCGAGCCATCTCTGTTGGTACTGGGCCTTAATGTCGGGGTCCTTGGATGTCAGGGAGTTCTTGATCTGCAAGCCGGCCGCCACGCGGGCAACTTGGCTGTTGCCGGGGTTTGCCAGCACTCTGGACAGTTCCACCAGGAAGGTCGGCTGGGGAGAGAGGAGGGCTCAGCACCCGCGCCTGCCTGCCTGCACCTCCCCACTAACAAGGGGAAAAAAAGAAAAATCCCCATTCACCCAGCAAAACGAGACCACGACTCGTTGAAGCTCCTTCTCTACCAGGCCAACAGCAAACCGCCGCCACCACGCAACGACGGCGGCTCTATCCCAAGATTACGGGCGCTAAGCTCCTAATTAGAACCGCTGGAAAGCAACGTAAGTAGGCATTGACTTTGCTGGATTTTTTTCAGCTTACTTGAGAGACTGTTACCTTCCGTGCTCCTGCCCGCTTTAAGTATTCCTTTAAATAAACTACTCGGGTCGTACGCCAAGATATGTATTTTCTGGATGGATATCAAACATGGCGAAGAGTAACTCTCTGCTACCTATTTCCTTGCTTCGAGGCAAACACCCAAACTATAATCCAAGACAGGAATTGTTAAAATGTGAAATCAGATGCTCCTCTGGTACATTACGAATAGGTTTGTAAGATTACAAACTTGCTTCTCTGCAACCAAAGGTACATAGACATATATGAAGATTGCCCTCGCCAAAAGCGTGTACGTGCAGATAAAAATACCTGACATTCGTGCCACTTGCTTTTGGTGATAGCTAGTGAGAAATGCCTCCGCATTTAAATCCTTTCCTGATCTGACAGCTTTACATTTCAGAGACTTCCGCTGGGTACAAGATACAGCTAAAGTTTCAGCAGCGAAGCTTTTTCATATCACTGGCCCCACAAAGCATTTTGCCTACTAAGAAAACCTTTCTAGGAAATAGTGGAAACAGCTGCGCCATTTTCAAAACCGTTCCACGCCAAGCAGGAACATGGTTTTCCTGAAAACGTTTAACATACAGTCATACGTAACCCATTTCTATCATCTCTGTAACAGAACTTAAGGTACACACAAAGATTTTTAGTTTTAAAAATGGCTTTTTGGTGCCCGAACTTAACTTTCCAAAGTTCAACAGAAACACAGAATAAGTCCAGTATCTTGGACTCTACGTTTTCAATGACCAAGCGCAGCTCTTCAAAAAAAAATTTTACTTGGGCTATCCAGTACTCTTCAACATGCAAATTACAGGATTTGGAAACAAAAATGTGGGACAACTTAAACTGATGAGCGTAAGCCATTAGAGATAGTCTGAAATTTTAATGCAATAGACAAACCCCTACAAATATACCGCACTAAACCACTTCCCAACCACCAAGATTGCTCACGTTTTATACACTGATTTTGCTAAAAGTGAGGAACCATTCAAAAAAAGTTCACAGGACAAAATAAAAGTGTTGCTGCCACCTCTGAGAAGAAAACTGTACTGAAATTCAAAGGTGAAGAAGCGTCCTTGGATTTCTCACTCATAAATTAGCAAAAAAAAATTTGCCTTTTCATGGAGCTTTAAGAATAATTCTAGCTAAAAATGAGAAGCATTACATTAAGTGTTCCAGACTTGAGACTCAAAGCAAATGCAGATGCATACGACCTCAGCTCTCACACCTACAGAAGTGTCAATGAAAAATCTCAGAAAAGGGTCTAAATTAACCGTGGGGAGGAGGAGGGGATGCGGAAGAACAATCCGCTCTGCGGGTGCCTCTCCATTAACTAACTGGGAGATCACTTCCAGCAACGGGTGCTCGGCTGCAGGCCTGGGTGCAGAACCTCTCGCTCGACCCCATACCTCCCACCCCTTCCCATCTCAACCCCTTCCTGCTCCCCGGGCCAGCCAGAGCTCTTCCCACCCACCCACCGCCACGCACCGCGATGGGAACAGCCCTCAGCCCCACATCCTCATCCTCCTGCGAAGCCGAGCCAGCAACCGCCCTCGTAGCCTACATGGAGCTCCTCAACCCCTGCCCTGTCCATGGTTGGACCATTCCACGTCCCCATCCCATGCCAGGGCACAAATTTTAGCCCCAGCATAAGCTCTGCTTCCTCCGCTTGCTGCCTCGACCTGGCTCTCACAAGGGAGCAAGTATAAAGAAAACCTTGAAAAATTGGCGTATCCCTCATCTGTTTCAAAAGCCCGAAACCCAGGATCGCGAGCAGCCCAAGTAGATCGCCCTGAAATACTTCACATAACACAGCCCAGGAAGCTTCAGTCTAACGGGGGGGGATCCTAAGACTTAACAGACAGCAATTCAGAGATTTTTTGACTCAAAACCGACATTTAGCGCAAAAGCTACGTCAGTTCTGATTCTGAGGGATGTTTCAGACACCTTAAAATGCAGCAACAGAAATAAAGACTCTGTGACTTTCCTGGCTTGCAACCAGTGTTTGTAATTGCTTAAATAAAAACAAAAAAAGAAGGATGCCAGTTTTGCCCGTGACGATAACGCACGTGTGACAACCACACCGCCGATACGCCAGGAGCCAACACCCCCCGCGACACAAGCCGCCCTCCCGGAGAGCCCAGTGCCGACGCAAACCCTTCCCCTCCGAGGGCCGCGGAGCGGCTGCAGCACCACACCTTGACTAAGCAAAAATCCTACTCCACCGCCCGCAAGTTCAACTTCCCCGTGCCGCCCCCATTCCAGCGCACGGATGAGACGTGGGGTGGGGTTCTTTTTCCTCCTTTTTTTTAAATTTTTTTTTTCTTTTTTTTTTTTTTTTTTTTTTTTTTTTTTTTTTCTCCGTTAAGAAGGTCACCGGGAGAACTCCAGGCCCAGCTTCCCGGGTGCCCAGCGCAGCTCCCCTCCCTTCGCTCGGGGTGAAGCCACAAGCCCCTGACCTCCCCTGACCCTCCCCTCCCCAGGCCGGCGGGGCTCCGCGGCTGCTCCGGTGCTCCCGTCCCGCCGCCGCCCGCCTGCGCGGAGGGTGCAAGGC
>VYZW01040033.1:0-39448 GCA_013401315.1 Balaeniceps rex | reverse complement strand
TGCATAGCCAGCATGGGAAAGAAAAGTTCTAAAACACTAGTGAGAGTTTTCAGAAGAATGGATGGAAAGGTTATACTGAACGCCAAGTCTCTGCTGAGGGAAAATTTTAACCGTTACAATCCCTGCTGTTACAGAGTACCAGCAGGCTGGTGGTAAACCATATCTCTGTGTTATCACGGGAAGAGGAAGCCATAGTCAGGGAGGAGTTGCTCGCATCAGACCAGCAGCTATCAGATACCTCACAAGCCACAACTTCAGGTGAGTTTAGATTTTTGTTACTGATACATTTTTTCTTAACCCACATTTAACTAACTGAAAATTGAAGTTAGTTTTAGAATACTGTTAAACAGATTACGGCAGGTCTGCTGTTTCAGATTAAATTAGGTGTGCTGTTTCATAAATCCAACGCAATTGTGTGACACAAAACCGTCTTATACAGGGCACTTATTAAATGTTAGATCCTTTACTCCGAGATAGATGAAAACACTATTAATTGAACTTATCTAACATAATTTAATTACATATTTCCGTTCAAGGTTGCTAGCTTTACTGTGAAAAGTTGTTAATCCTGCTTTTTTATTGGTCTCCAATACCTGCTTTAGCTCTCAGCTGCTTATGTGGGCCAGTAATTTAGCAAGTCTGGGCTGGCATCAGTGTGTGTGCTGCTTTTTCTTTACAGAAGTGTATGAAAGTGACTGTGAAGGTGGGACTCAGAAATAGCAAAGACTTCCCTTGCTATTTCCTTCTTACTTTTTACAGAAGACAAGGGAGAAAATCTGTTTTGAAAGAAGAGGGAATGAAAGGACAGCAGGAAAAGAGGAGCAGAATGAATATAACCAAGAATATTGGGCAGCTTTTTTTTTTAAAAAAAAATCTTCCTCTTAGTTCCTGCTGTTTCCAGCTCTTCACCTCTCCAGACCCTGTAAAATCATTCTTTAGTGTCACATCCAAAGGACGTGATGCCCATTTCCTGACTCTCACATGCATGCATACTTGACTGAGAACCTTATCACTTTCCATATGTTTGATGAGGGCTGAAGGAGATGGCATTGCACATAGCTTTCATGTTGAAGCTTCATCTTTTCTCGTTTCACAGGTTCACAGAAATAAAACCAGGCTGCCTGAAAGTCATGCTGAATTGAAGGATTGTGGAGAAGAGGAATATAGAAGCTGAGGTCTCAGATTACAGCTAAAAACTTTTGAACAACTGCAATAGTATTTTGTAATCTGTTTTAAAGGACGATATTTTATTAGAAATGGTCTCAATTTGCAGCAAGTTGTTTTGTCAGTATGTTTCCAAGAAAATTTTTGTGTGGAATGGATCCTTTTTTGAACCTGCAAAAAGAAGACACTTACAGGATTTGAAGTCTCAGAAATGCAGATTAAGAATTCTGCTGAGCAGTATATGATGTTTTAAAGGGAAGTTAAGGTACAATTTTTAAATATAACTGTGTTCTCAGCATACCCAGTCTATGTCTTTTGACCCTCACACATTTTAATTGCTGTGGATTCTGTGCTTTTAAAACATAGTACCCTGTACGAAGTTATTTTGTGATTTCAGAACTTTGTGCTAAACCCTTCAGAAGAGCACAGGGGAGGTGGGAACTCAACTACTGATATTTCAAATCCAGTTACAGCTGAGTGCTAAATATTTCCAGGTTTCTTCAAAAGTCTGATGTAGTCTTTTTAGTGGTTATTTTGTGATGGGTTGACCAGTTGTGTTGTCCTTATTCCATTCTAAACTTCCCCTGATGGGGGGAAGTTGCATATAAAGGACTGTGCATTAAGACCAGCTGTGTGTTTGGTAATTTTGCAGACTTACTGTGATCTGTTAAAGGGAAAAATACAATGCTGTAGTTCAATCTCTACTTACACATAGCTAATACTGTAATTTTGCAGGAAATGCCCTTACTTTTTTTCAACATCTATTGGATTAAAAGTGTTTCTTCCTTTATGTCTTTTTAAATGGAGCAAATTCAGTACTGTTTCACTTTACAGGTGTCTAATAGTGACGTGTCTTCATTCTGTGTGTATTAAATTTGGTGATTTCCTCATAGAAAATATGCTTGTCTATGAGACATACTAAATGTATTTTTAACATCAAAGTGAATGCTAACACTACAGTAGTAATTGCCTAACTGGAAAATCTGGGAGTACGAAAGTTATTCTGTTGTTTGTGGTGTTGCATCAGCATCTAGAAATACCCATGTAAAAAACCAAAACAACAGAAAAAAAGCCCCAAACAAAAATGCCCCAAATTAAATATAAACATCTGTACTTTGGCAGGTGTTTCCAGTAAGCAATTAGAACTTTTTTTTTAATAGAAATATCTTCTAGAATGCATTACTACTTTTAATTACATCTTTGCCCCTTGAAAGGCATACAAATTTTTTTTTACTACAAACCATTTAATTTTTGTTGTAAGGCTTTTTCAGAACAGATATGAGTTGTGTATTAGGAATAATATTAATAGGTTAAGGATTAATGGGAGGGGTTTTTAATTTTAAACCACTTTTGCAGTAAATTTTATCCAAGAACTACATGCACATAGAATTTGTGTATGAATCCATATGTGTGTGCAAGTTCTGCCATTTGTGTGCATGGGTAGTAATAAGCAAGGAACTTCTGTGAGAAAAGCTGTGCACAGAAATAGGTTTCACTTGAAAACGTGTCTGTATAAGTTGCTGACAAACCGAAAGACATGATGTTTCCTGAATACCCATATTTACTGTAATATATATGCAACGTACGTAGACTTAAAAATGAGTTTGTCATGCTTCAACAGATACAATAATCTTTTCATGGTGATTTCAAGTGGAAGAATAGCTTGAATAATATTTAATCAAAGGGACTCTTACTGGAATAATAGACTGTCATAAAAAGTTTTATATTTTTTTGTGAGTACTTAGTTCATCTGAATTATGTCCCTTCTTTTTTTCTTCCTCTGGGCTGCTGTGGTAACCAGTGGGTGAAATACAAAAGGTCTATGCTCCCCAAACAGCACTAGCAGAGCTGTTTCTGCCACTGCATGATGTCCTGTGTGGTGAAGCCCATGCTCCATCCTCTGTGACAGTGCCTAAAATGGACTGAGATGTCATTTAGGCACTTGGACTTGAGACAGCAGTTCAGACTCTCAGCTGTCCAGGGTCGCAGATGCTAGAATTCCCTCAGTGGAATCAAGAACTTTCTTTTGGACTAAGGAACTTCCTTCTGCTCCTGAACAGGTTTTCCTTAGTGCTACTGTTTATAATGAATGGAGGGGCAGCTCTTCAAAGCGTAGTCCCTGTTGGTTGGCCCGGGTGGCTAAGTTGCCCAGCAAAGGTCCGAGTGTATGCTCAGAAGTGTTGTGTATTGAGCTGCTGGGTGCCCAGGCCCTACAGCGATGTGCTTGTAAACAGGGAAGTGTCAACACTTCTGGTTGTTTTGGGAGGTGGCCTGATCACTCAGCATGTTCACACCATTCCCAACATGGACAAAGACAGCTTATATTTCAGTTCAAAAGACAAGCAGAAAAAGCTGTTGTCTTGCCCATCTGTTCATCATAATCTAGTTGTTGACAAGTTTACCCCGGAGATGAGAAACACAGATTTTTACCTTCTGGCCTAGCAAGGGGACGACTATTGCCCTTGACTCTCACTTCCCCAGAAAATGCTCTAACCAGTGTGCTCAGGAGTATTCTTGAAGTCGCCACTTCCTGAGCCTCTTTCAAAATCGCCACTGCAATCTAAAAATGCAAGATCAAGGGGACAAAAGAGATTAAGAAATAAAAAGTGCATAAAGAGTCTCTGGAAGAGGGTTAGGACTCTTCAGGAAAGATGATGTTTCCACTGAGCTTCACAGTCCCTCCATGTTATTTTTTTTTGTCTCTTAGCCCTATTTGGATAAATGCATAAAAAATGTTCAGGGCAAAACCTCAGCTCCACCCTTTACTAGGAGAGTTTGTTTTCTCCAGTCTGTCAAGGTCAGCAGAGGAGTACATAGCTTAAGAGCAATTTGGAGTACTTCTCTCTCTCCCTCTCTCCGTTGCCCCTTTGGGTACAGGTTGAGGTTCACTAAGGTACCCTAAATACCCTATCTGGTTATAGGTTGATCATTTGCCTAGTATAAATTGTTTGATTACAGGCTGAACTTTGATGGAAAACAATGGTTTAAAATCGTAACACAGGCAGAACCAGTCTTGCCTTTGTTGAAGTTAGTGACAGAGCCTCCATCAGCTTCAGCAACTCAGGGTTAGGCATTGCAGCTCCAATTCAGAGAAAAATATGATGAGCTCAGCCTTTTTCTTCTTAGAAGCTGTGCTGAGCTGGATACAGAATGGAGCAGAAGATCAGTGCACAGAAAGACAGTAGACTTTTATTAGTAGGGAACTCCATGCCTTCAGCTACTTGCCAAACTGTCCAGAAAAAAACCCACCGAACTTCTTGTATTTCTTTGACTGTTTTGTAATGTATAGTGGGATGAATTATATCAAGTATAATTGTTTCAAAATGGTATTTCAAAGTAGGTTACATTTTAGAACTTCTAGATTTTCTGGTGTCTTTTGCCATTACATCAGTGAGAATCCTGAGGTATTGTGTAAATTTTGTATCATCTTATACTTTTGATTAAAGTAGCACTTAGCAGTATTGCCACCAGCACTCTGAAACAATGTGCGACTGTTAAAATACCTATTTTGTGTACCACTTTTTATTCTGTTATTCAACGGCATGTGGTTGTGATGACTAGTAGCCTTTAATCTGTGACTTTTGGTTTCTTTTTTACAAAACATTTTAACATCCCAATTTTTAATTTAGGAAAATTATCTTTTTTTAAACTGCAAAATTTAATACTTGTGCTAGCATTGATGGGTAATCTTACAGTAAAGAAAAAAAAAAAAGCCCAGAGGTGCAATGAAGAAAGTTGTTCTCCTAAGTAATGTGAGTTTTTAAAAATATATTTCAGTTGATTGTGAAAGTAGTACGGCAAAAGTGATTTTGTAAAAAATATTTCAAGATACCTTGATAATATTTTAATGACTTCGGCTTTTGTTTTTAATAGTATGTGGTGCAATTGATTTAAACTTAATGTTTTTATAGGCCTGTTGAAGGACACCTCAAGCAAAGTTTAACTGGCATTTTTTTGTGGCTGCTGGAAACCGTTGTGACTTGGGAGTCTCCATTTAAACAATGTCCGGATGCTCTAGTCATAACCTAGAACATCACTAGAACTAGAACATCTGGAACATCACTGTTGTGCATATGTACAGTATCAGGGAAGATCTTTACGTGCTTAGCAGAACATGTATTCTAGAAGGTTTTACTTGAGGAGGTGAAATGTAACCAATTTGTTATTGAACCTTGCCAAAAATATGGTGGGTACACAAGAGAATAATTTCACTGTTGATAATGGCAAAGAAGGATCATCACAAATGTAATATGAGAAAATTATACATAGACTTTACATTACTGATGCTTATGTCTTCAAATGCAATTCACATTTCCAGAATAATATTGTCCTCTTTGCAGAGCTGAGGAGATGAACACCGTAAGAGAGGAGTTCATTGACCTACCACAATTCCCAAGTATTGTGTTCTCATAAAAAAAACACCAACAAAAAAACAACCAAAAAAAACCCTACACAAAACCCAGCCAAAGCCCAAATGTTCATGCTATTTCAGCTAAATAAACTGTGCAGAGGATTAAATGACTTGTATGTGAATATGCATGTGAAAAGACGTAGTATTGCAGCTACCAGTTGTAAAAGCTGTTAGGACCAGTACATTGGAAAATATCAATGTCTATTTTTAAATTAAAATAAAAAATGATTTTTTATTTGTATAAAGTTGTAATTTTGCTGTTAACTATAACATTAATTTTTTACTGAAATACAATTTTGTAATTTGCGTTTAGAATTTCTAATGTGAAAAGGAATTTACAAAATCTAGTTTAATAAAGGATTTTTGCCACAAGTATAGCCTTCTGTCTTTCCATGGAAGACTACATTTCAGCTTGTATCACATTTTGTCAAATAGTAGTCTTGGAGTTCTGCATGAAAGCCACTTGCCTTGACTTCAGGATACCATCTGTAGGAAGATGAAGCAACCATCTGCAGGCGTAAAAAGGAACAGATTTGTGGTCTGATTTTAAGTGTTGCGAGTGGGAGCTGAATGCTCACATCACTGAAAATGAGGGTCATGGTTTCAGATTTTTTTTGGCCTGAAGTAGCTGAAGAGATGCTGTTCAGGCCTAGCTTATTTTGCGGGAGAGTGGGGGCAGTGGTGTACGTCAAGGGGAGGCGCAGGTACGACCACTGTGAAGATGAGAGTTTGGGGCGTGGAAGTGTTCTGGACAGGCCTCATTTAGCAAGACCCCTTAGGTCCGAGGCCGTGACAGGTCGGATCCTGAGGAAGCACAATGGCTGTATTGTTGTGGACTCAGAGCTAGCAAGCCTGGCTTTTCCCAAGCCTGCTCTGTGCAGATCAAGTGCAGATATTCCTGTGTCATGTTCCTGGAAGTGTGGAAAGACACCTGAGAGCAAAGTGCTGGCTGGAGTCCAGCCTGGTTTATTAGCCCAGGTTGAGGACAGACTGGCTTTGACCCGGGTTAACTCCTGCAGAGTCATTCCTATGATTTCATTGCCTTGTAGCTTGGATAGAAACCAGCCAGGTTTGTGCATCTGCACAGCAAAGCCCTAACTAATAAGCTGTTCCAGAGAGCAGGGAAAACAGGTTTTGGGAACACATGAAAGCTTGGCAGATGCTGGCTTAGACCTGACATGGCTGATTCTGAGCCACAGCTACTAGACTGCAGAATTGGTGAATGTCTGGTTGGTTGTGTGCTCCTTACTTCCAGGACTCCCTGCTCTGGTGTGGCTCAAGGTCCAGCTTGGGGATTAGTCTCTCAAATTAAAGTGGAGGTACTGCTACTAGACTTGCCTTCTCTTTGCGGGCAGGACAGCAGTTCAATGTGGAGACACAGCTTGACTCCTACCCTTGCTAAAACAGTCCATCCTGATTCACCAGCTTCTGTTTCAGTTCATGCCCTTATTTCCTCTATGTGCTGGGCTAGCTCTGAGCTCCTCTCTGCTTGCAGCTGGGAGTTTTCTCCTCATCAGTGCTCTCAGGGTTTCTGAGTCCTCCCTATTTAAATATGAGAAGTGGAATATTTTAGTCTGTCCTTACTTCTGGAAATGATATGAACTTTAAGGCTGAAAATTAAATTGTGGTAAAATAAAAATACTGCTTGAGGCAAATGGAAATTTTCAGCCCAGATCATTAAAGTACAATTAAAGGTTTAGTCTGCTCGTGGAATGCATCGGGTAGCTTGACAATAGGTGGTGCCCTTGCCAACAGCATGGAGTGATGGTGGCAGCAGCTTTTACCGTGCCCTTACCAGAGCTGTTGTTTCTCTGTATGACGTGCACTAAAGGATGTTATTACACATCATGTGCTGTTCGTTTCTTCCTCAGAGGGAGAATACTGTATTCAGAGTATTGTTTTGGTGACTTTTTTTTCTTCTTTACAGATGGGTGGGGTAGAGTTTGTTTTCAAAATATACTTGCCGGTCTGTGCTAAAGATGGGCAAGACAAGTTCATTTTGCACTCAGATTTGAAGATGATAACATTGGGGTTTCTCCGTTCTAGAGAGAGAACTAGCTAGCTACCCTGTGTTGTTTTTTGTAGGTTAGTTGTCTGGATGCTTGGACAGATCAGTCCGTTCAGAGACTGACACAAAGACATTGTGCTGTTTGGTGAAGTCCTGCACCACTGTGGGTGTTGCTGGTGGCACCGAGTCTTCTTCAAAACCCTCGTGGGAGGGACCCTCTTGATGTATGTTGCTTCACTTTCTGCATCACGGGGCCTGGCCTGGGCTAGCAATGGCTTCTCATTAGTTGCCATCGTTAATTGTGTGGGATAAGTCAGGAGATAAAGTTCCCTTTTTCCTATAGCCTGAGTGGTTTCTACATGGCATGGAGCTGGGAGGTGCTGTCTTTTGAGGATTAGCTCAGAGAGCCTTTCCCATAAACAGGGCCTGTGTTTGTCCTGAATGACAGTTAGGAGCTTTGGCTTTACAGGAGTGTGGCATTTAGCAGCTGTCTCTTGGTAAGGAAGGGCCTCCCTTACCAAACTCATAGTGCCGCTTTCCCCTCTCCATGCTTCTGCCATGCTTGGATCTGCCAGATCCAGGAGCCTTTACCACCCCCAGGGCTGGTCTGCCCTGTGTCCCTGAGTGCTGGAGAGCCCTTGGGATGCTGGAGCAGGTCTGCAGTCTTTCTCTCCCAGACCTCAGTGGAAAATACATTAGGAAGATGGTGAGGGAAACTACGGGGCACACAGATACCCTGTAAAGCTGTAAGAATCTTTTAGGGAAGATCTGTGGAGGCATGTGGATGGGCCATGTCTGAGGAGGCATGTTGCCAGGTGCAGGCACAGGCCCTGAAAGAGCTGTGGAGAAGGTTGGCTACTGGATCCAGCGGTCAACCGGTACCAAGAGACTGCTGTGACGAAGAAGAAAGGCCTAATATAGCGTCAGGGGCTTTATGCTGGAGGATGGATGGTGGCATAGAATAGGGGCATGCCAGCGAATTGAGAAGATGGCAAATAGTAGAAGGGATCTGCAAAAGCTGATAGGGAAAGGTGTCGTGTGGCAGGTGGGCAGTGCAGAGGTGTCCGGGAGACCCTGAGGCGCTGCAGGACCATGTCGTAAGGTGCCATGCGTGGATGGGGCGCTACTGCTGGGGCAGCCCAATTCCCTCAGCTCCAGCAAAGCAGTGCTGGTGTATCCAAACCAGCATCTCAAAGCAGACTGTCACTGGGATGCGCCATTCGGAGGTCTTGCTGAATTAAATGTAGTCGATAGGGCTCAACATCCTGTGAGCGACTTGTTTTGTACTGCGTTCAGGTTTTGGGTTTTCTTTTAGCTTTATTTATGTAGCTTTCATATTTCAAGAATGCTACAGATCTTCGTCTCGACTGAGATAAAACTGTGTTGCAGGCTTTGGGGGTGGAGTGGGGACGACTTGCAGTTTTGGTAGCTTTTTGGCGCACAATTGGCATCCATTCCACGATGGAGGTTTAGGCAATCCCTGCCACTTCAGGGTTTGAAAAAGGAAGCCATGTATCCCCAGTGCCACCAGAGGTCCCCATGGCCTGAGACCCTTGTGCTGTCGTGCTATGTGATCTTTAACTCAAGCTGTGAAAGCAGAAAGGACTGAGGGGGAGCACAGGATAAAAGCCATCATCTTGCTTTCCTTCCTATTGTCCTAAGCTGTTTTTGTGTCCTCTGTCATGGCGTTGGGTCTAAAACTAGATTTGTGTACTCCTTCTGAGCAGGGAATGTTTTTTCATATGGCTCAGGAGACATCTTAACATTACTCGGGGAATAACAGTAAAAATATTAAATGCTGATGCACTTCTTCAGTGTGATCAGGATGTAATATCTGCAACTTTCTTTGGGCAGTAGGACATTTGAGTGTGGTAGTGCTGCTATGGCGATTGCTCCTTCTACAATCTTGGTAAGCAAATGTATGGATCATTATTTTTGTGTTATCTTGAGAAACAGGACCCTCCTCCATAGCTGATCGTAGACACTGGACAGGAGAGCAAGCAATGGAAATCCTCTGCCTGCACCACAGATTTAATCAATTTGGTCTGTAAATGGAGGAATGGTAGTCCTGTCAGGTCGGGCTGTGGGAGCTCTGTATAATGGTGTTTGTTCGATGTCGGCTAAGTCACAAGGCATTGCCTCAGATTCCCACCTCTAGGTTGGGGTAAAAGTAGTCCTCCTCGCCTACGTGTCCTTCTTGCCTTTCCAGATTATCCCCTTTTACTGTCTGTGCAGTGCTGTGTAGGCAAGCCATGGGTGACTGGGAGCTTCAGCTTTTCGGCATTTATCAAGATAGCTGTGTAAAGTGGCTATCTTGATGCACTGCAGATAGAACAGAATGTCCCAGGAGTGATGATGCACCCTTGGCTGGCAGGGGGACTTCCCCCAGAGAGCGCTTTGGGAGCAATTCAGAGCACCTACGTCAGGCTCCTGGTCTGAGCCTTCCTCTGGGGAAACATCTCCAGGTTCGGAGACTAGAAAGGAGAAACCAGCTGGTGAAGCGGGGAGCCTCAGACCGCACGGTATGACTATCCCCATCTCCTTCTTCAAAACAGGAGGAAGCGCGTTCAAAATAAAAACAGCTCTGCCTTCATCTTGCTGATTTTCCCAAGGGGAACTCCAATGTCTTCTGACTTTGCTGGGGCGAGAGGCCTCGTTTGTGCTGGCATTTCTTTTCCTGACAAGAGTAATGTCCAGATTGCAGAAATAACGATGCAGGGCAGTGCTGCGGGGTGGGAAGGTGCACAAGCGGAGCGGGGCCAGGGCGTGAGCGGCTGCTGGGGAGAAGGGAGAGAGGAGCACCTGGTCCTGCTCGGCGCGGGTGGGTGCCCCGGGGAGCTGTGTGCTTGGCGTTCACGTTGCTGGCTGTTCCCCTGGGCCCAGGAGCCGAGCTGCCCTCAGCTGCGGTTTCCTGGGGTGTAGTGCCGCTGCCCTCGGGGGGGCTGCTGGGGAGGCAGGGAAGGGGGAGCCCCGGGGCAGGCAGGCAGGACGCGGGGCCTGGCCTGAGGCCGCCTCGCAGCAGGGCTGGTGAGAAAAGCTGCTTCCTCTGGCACTTCCCTGCTGTGACAGAGCTCAGCTCCTCACCCTCCTGGGCAGAATGAAAGGAGGAACCAGCATTTCCTCAGCGCTTCTGGCCTCCGTCAGCATTTTCTCCCCTGGCAGCAGTGCTGGGGAACACCTCAGCTGCTCTGACCCTCGGGCAAGGCCAGGGGGTGAGTGCGGAAAGCTGACGTGACCCTGAAGCCGTGGAGTAGCCTCAGGTTGGGTGCGATTTCACGGAGAAAACCACTGGAGCCTCCTCTGCTGGAGGAGCAAACCAACTGGGATTATTTTTGCATTAAATCCAGATGGGGGAAGGAAGTGTGAATGTCCCTGGGGAGAGAGAAAATTGCAAAAGTCAGACAATTTACAGAAACAGATGCAGGCTTGCACGCTATGCATGTGGAAGTGTTTGCTGGCAGGAGAGGGCTGCCCTTCAGACCCCGGAGATGCCGAGTGGGGCCTGCCCATCCTTCCAGCCCCTGCCTGGGCTCTCCTCTGCCTGCCCTGCAGCCCTGGCCACTGCCTCCCCACCACAGGCAGCCTGCCTGCCTGGCCACTTTTGCCCTCTCCCTGCCAGCCTTGGGGCTGGCAGCCACTCTGTGCCCCTCAGGGCTGCAAATATCTCCTAAGAGCCCCAGCAAAGAAAGCAAAAAAACCAACAGCGGGCAAACATGGAAGAAATCTTGTCCCCTGAATAGGGCAGATGGGTATTTTGGGAATTAGTACCTGATTTGGGGGAAGAAGATTGAATTTGTTCTCAGTGGTGTGACTGCTTTTATGCTAGACTGTCTCAGAACAAGAGACAGAGGAGCTAAGTAACCCTCAGTGCAGTTCACAAGCACGCATCCCTTTCAAGAAAGGGGAAGTGGGTTTTCATATTGCCCTGGAGGAAAGCACTTCCCATACATTGCCCTGACCGCCCGTTCTGCACTGGCGTCACGGGAGGAATTGTGCTAGGAAGTTAGCACACTGGTTTCTGCTTATCAGATACCAAGAAAAAAAAAAAAAGTGTGTAAGCATTAGTTTTGTCACGCAGCATATGTTGCTGACAACCTGATCTCAAGAGGAATATCCCAGAGAAATAGCTAATCAGTAACCCGTACACTGGGGGAAAAGGTGGAAAAGTAGCGGAGTAGTTCTGTAGTTAAGACTACAGAAGGCGGTGGTCTCAGAAAGTGGAGAAATCTCTGCCTGCCTTGGCTGCACAGGCGTGTGGGTTTAATGTATGGAATAGAGCTATATCAGTCTTGAAAAGAGGCTGGGCAAATGTAGATGCCCACACCCAAATGTTAGCGCCAAACCCAAGTTTGATCGTCATTTGCACAACTCGGGGTTCTTTGTTGTGGGCTCGACAGGTCTGTGCTGCTCAGGCATGCCCAGGTCTGAGTCGCTCAGTGCCTTGCGCCCATCTCAGCTCTGTTTGCACCCATCTCAGCTCTGTTTGCACCCAGAAACTGGGTGGCCTGGCGCCAAATCTTCTGGAGCAGGGGTAGCTTTGTTGTGGCAAAGAACAAGCCTGTCACTGAAGGCAGCTCCGTTTCCATGTTACAGGGGGGACGAATCTGCTTTTGAAGGGCAGATTAGCCAACTCTATCCACTAGGTATGCTGGCAGTGCCTGTGCTGTGGCTGCCCCACGCTGCATCCTGACAGCCCTTGCACGGCCCTGCCAGGTACGGGATGGCAACCAGCAGAGGAGGTGGCCAGAGGGGTTACCTAGCTGGTGTGGAGCCCATGCCCACAACAGTGGGGACCTGCAGCTGTGGCCCTGGCTGCCCGCTAGCAGCGCAATGCCTCTCCCTCTGCGCAAGGGCTGTGTTGGCTCCTTTGGCATGCCTCAGGGAAGAGGCAATGCCTTGGGAAGGGGCTCAAGAGTTGAGCGTTGAACTTGCTCTGTAACTCAGGAGGGAGGCAGGAGGGTCCACAGGGAGGGGGTGGCATTTCAGGCATGCTCCTGCATTTAGACTTGTCAGGCACGCTCCAGCCCCAGTATGCTGGGGGGCTTTGACTCACCCTCTGAAGACCTTTAGTCCTCCACACACGATGTGTCAGGAACTCACCTCACTCTAGGTTTTGGATTCTGTTTTATCACCACATGCTTCAGTTTGTGCCGCTACAATACCAAAACCAAGGGGTGTCTAACCACTGTGTTAGCTTGCTGAGGAACCAGAGCCTAAATTAATCAAGGCAAAGTAATTAATGGTATGAGAGTTTTACCAAAATCCATGTAGGAACTACTTGTGAAACTGCATTTTCATTTCCCCTTTCAGATTCAGTTCTCTGACAATGAGTAATGCTGCAGAAGGTGCTGTGCCCGGTCTACTTTAGAGACTTTAGCAATGCTCTCTGCCGTGCTGTGAGGAAGCTCCTTTTCTCTGAGGTATCTATTTCTGGGAAGGGAGTGCTTTTACCCGCAGGTTGAAATGGGTCTGGGCAACCTACATGATTTCCCCTGTACTGCCCAGGAGCCTGAGGGAAAGCAAATAGCCACATCCCAGTTTTCCCAATACACAGCTGGCGTCTTGACCACATACATTTTTTCTGCCTCCCTTTGAAACTGTTAAAAAAAAAATTAGGCTCTTTTTTAACCCAATAGGCACACTTCTTGTGTGTTGTTCATATCTCTGGTGCAGTGCCTAGACATAAGCAACAATTATTTTTATTATTTTGTACAATATAATGATCATCTAGGACAGAAGAAAGGCTTGTAGGGCTAAATACAATGGGTATCAAGAGTGTCATGGTTTAATTCCTGAGCAGTGCACATACCATACTACTTGAGGCAGACCAAAATCAGAGCTGAGCGAATCTGAGAACAAAAAGGAAATCTGGCAGAGGGGACAGGAACAGTTTCCTTCCTTGATATCAAACCCCTTCCTAACATCAGCAGCCTGCTGGTTTCTCCAAGTGAGACATAAATTGGTGGATTAAGGGACAAATGTGACCATTCATTGTAAACTGGCCCATGTCTTTACATGACAAACCCCTGGATAATGTTATTTTACATAATTGGTCATAAACCCTTAGTTACTTGAGATTTAAGACTTTATTTTTTGCTGTCAAATTACTTTTCAATGCAAAAATAATTTGCAACCCTCCACTCCACCCCCATAAATATTTTCCACAACAGAATGTTTGTTTCTGAAAGTCCCAGATAATGACTCATACTGAGTTTAAAAAAAGGAGAAGCAATGTATTTTTGAATGTATTAACAATATCCTCTCACAGCCAGATGTTCCCCTTCATTGCACAGCATGAAGAGGTGAAAAGGAGCAGAAAAACTGCAGTAAGAAAGACAAAAAAAAAGGCAAGGATCAAGAGAAACATGTCAGGCTGCAATATTACACCTAACTTTGGAATTGCCTATGTATTGTGCAGAGGATGTGGAGCTGAGGGTCTCTTCGTGGAGTTCCAGGTCACTAGGAAGTGAAGTCATGGAGCAAGTGCATGAAGCATGTGCATTCCTAAGAAATATCTCAAATTTGTTATTTAAAAAAAACCCAGAAGAATGGAAGAAGCAAAAATAAATCTGACATTCAACTATTTTTAGGAAGTTATTGGGTCAAGATGCTCCAGAAAGCATAGCGGAGGGAAATGGGTGGAAATCAACACATTAGAACACGTTTCTTATTCTACAGTCTTGGTTTTTCGCTGAGCTCACTCGATTCAAAAATTGTTTATGAAGTATTTTACAGATGGATGCGCTCTTTATCCAAAATTCAAACTGCTTAACCAGATGGCCTCACATCTGGATTAGTCTGCAGCAAAAAACAGAAAAGAGTAGTTGTATTTTTAAGCAGCTGCTATCTGTAGCAGACATAAAATGGGTGATGATCACTGGAGACATTTATATCAATATAATTTGCGAATGGTATTTATTTCTCTACTTCTGACAAGCCGCAGCGTTCTGGTGGAAACATTTCAGAATGTTTGAGTGTCTGATTTTCTTTATCACGATCGCAATGGAAACTTATTGCCTGATTGCGTGCAGTGGTATTGGGAAACCCAAAGCCTGTTAAAAACAGAAGAATAGGTGTTTAATGTGAAAATTAAGTAATACAAGTTCTCACAGAAACTGATAATGCGCTGAAGCCCCTTATCCAAAATCTTGTCTCAAACTAAAAGGAAGATTGAAGCTTTTAAGAAGATAGTATTCCAAAAATGCCTTCTGTGAGCCACCCTTCCTTACCTTCATCCCTGTTGATAATTAACTGAATTAATTTTATTTCATAGGGAAAAGAAAGGAATTGATTCACCAGCCTAACTGCAGCACTGTTCTGCAAGCTTCGTATTAGCAGGTTTACAGCGTGTCTACACAGGTTATATTCATAGAATCATAGAATCGTTTAGGTTGGAAAAGACCTTTAAGATCATCATCAGCTATTTATATTTTTGGCACAAACTGCCTTTCATCTACACATAAATTATCTTTTTGTTTCCTTTTTGCTTTATCTTGTAATTTATTCTGTTGGTTTTTAATCATTCTTGGAAGCGGTACGACTTTATCTTGGAATGCATTGTGCTGTCATAATGTTAATGTGGACAAATTCATTAGCTGTCTTCAGAGAGTACCCATCCTGCAAGGAACACAAAATGCATGGCTTTAGATCTGGATCAGGCAGCCTGTTCCTACTGCTTCATGGCTAGAGATGGTCTGAAATGGCTTCACTGAGCCCAAAGTATTTTCTGAAAAGGACTTGGGTTCCATTTGTCTGCCTCTGGGGCCGGTTTCGAGGCTGTAGGGGAACCCACTGCTCATGCCTCTGACTGAGGAGCAGACAGCCCACTGCGTTGGCCATCGGGGCCCCCCACATTCAGCTCTGGGGCAGCTCTCCTGCTGTGCCAGGACTCTTGGGCTGCTTCAGGAGTATGGGACAGGAATGCCCTCCCTGCAGTCTGATTGCCTGATCACCCAAAGTGGGCAACCTCTTGTGCTCACAGCTCCTGGAGTATAGACTGTGGACCTGGCACTTGAAATCCTGAAACTATCATCAGAGCTTTGCTTTCAGTATTATGGTAGGAAAGCTGGAAGTGATGAGAGTCTGGCCAGCTCAAGTTGTCTATGCTGGGAAAGGCGGGAGTCTCCATGCCTGTGGTCCCTCCTCCTGCTCAGCCTCCCTGTGCTGGTCAATCCTAACCAATGCTACTGGGGAATCCTCACTGAACTAAGACAAACCCAAGTTCAAATCAGCCTGAAAGTGCCTGCCTTGGGTTTTGCTCAAGGTCAACTAAACATGTAAACTCTCTTTTTTTTTAAAGGCAGGGCCATGTTCCAGCTTGCATAAAAATATTCCAAGTCTCATTCATGCTACTGGAATGTGAATTGCACGTAGCACTGGTGGGCAGTTGTCGATCTGCTCCTTTTCTCCTAGCACGTATAGGAGCTGCTGGGCTGTGCTATGCCATTAGCTGCTGTAGCAGAGAGGAGGCGGCTGCAGGAGCAGCAGACTGCAAAGAGAAAGCTTTCTGCAGCCTGGAGGTTTTGCCCCCCTCCCCCATCTTCAAGGTTTTTACATCTGCTCCCACAGTCACCAAACAGAGAAAGACATATACACTCATATACCAACCCACAACAAAACCCACACAGGCAGAGCTGAGGAGCTCTCACCAGGAAGCTGACTTACCCTAAATCACTCTGCTATTTCTCGTCACACTACATCTGGGTCTGCTGTCACTGCTGCCTCCGGATGAGCTAGACCCAGTTGCCAGGACGAATTTGGCCCATATGTGCAGTAGTCTCTGGTTACCTCTTGAGATTTTCGTGGGTTTTTTTTCCTCTCAATAATATAATTGCTCTACTCTGCTAAAATAGAAGTCCATCTGAAAAAGCCAAGAGCACAGAACCCTTCTTTTTTAGTTCCCCTATCTCGTCTAGAATAGTTGACTTCCGTAACGTTTATTTCCAGCAGCCGCTTTCAGCTTCCTGCGTCTGGTGAGTTCTTTGTGTTTTCTTTTTTTTTTTCTAAATATATTAATGTGAATTGATATTCTGAACCAAATTCAGCATCTTTATTTTCACTTTAATTAATAAGTTCGTGAAATTAATTCACATAATCGGTTTTACTTTTAATACCATCTGTTAAATACTCAGTATTGTGATATCCTGTTAAATGGTGGTCTAATCCTGCCCCAGGTCATGTATCTTCTGGATTTTCCTTTGTTCCAGAGTTTGTTTCCACTTCAGTGTAAAAAGGCCTTGTGTAAAAGTAGAAAGAGGGGTGTGATGGGCTGTGCCATGCCCGTATTTTCCACATTAACTGATGTAAGAAAAAAGAGAGAAAATGGGAATTACTTTAAAAATGGTGGGTCTGATTCGATCCCCTTTGCTATTGTATGAACTATGAACCCAGGAGAGCTATAGGCATGTGTAAACCTGCAACGCCTCAAAGGATGGCTTTCTTCCCCATTTGTGAAGTACATCATGGCTATGAGAAAACCGTTCTGCTTCACCTTAAATGTTCCCAAGCAAATTTAGGTGAAGATTTTATTGTGAGAATTTGAGAAAGGTAAAATTTAGGTTCTTAGGACTGAAGTGAGATTCAAAGTATTTTTAATTTGCCAACGTATCTGTCACTGGCTGTGGTTCCGGCGGCTGCCTGGTCTAACAAGCGCCTCTGCCACCCTCTGAGATGGAAGGGCTTCGTTCGCCATCTAAATGGCCGCGGCTGTAACTCTGCTTTCGTCTCACCCCCATGGCTTCTTCTCCTCTGCTTTCTGAGCCAACTGTGGCATGCTCATAGTGTGGGAATCCCTTAGAGAGCAGTATGTGTGCCTGTGTGCGTGTGTGCACATCTATGCACACCCATTTCTAGATTCTGCTTACAAAACCTGCATCTTACGATGCTCTAGCGGTGGTGGGATGGTCTTGTCACATTGCCAGTGAGAGGTAGTTAATCTAAAAGGTGAATGAGAAGGAAGCACACAGAGGTTGGAACCATCCCTCTGACACAGGGCCCCATGAAAAAACTGAATGTGGCTTTAAGATTTTCTAACTTCTTCTTTCAGCCGTGTTTCCACCTGTGGATGGGGTTGGAGTGGGGCTGTGGCATCTGGAGGAGGCCAGCTTTAACACAGGATTTATCCTGAAGAAAATACACACAGAGGAAAAAGGTAGGATGAATGAGATTAGGTAGTTGTTACCAAGCAGATCTGTCAGCATTTTTTTGGTGTCAGTACATGCCTGTCTGCTGCTGCTGTCAGAATAAGGTGGGATTGTGCACTGCATTGTGCTGCTTTGTTTTTCATATTCCCCAAACCCACCATTTAGAATCAATGGATGTTTACAAATGTTCCAGTAGAAAAGACCGTACACGTATACTTACTTGACTTCAGAACGGGATTTAATCTCATTTTTCAAAGACAGCTCTGAAGATGTATCACACAAGTGAACTCCAATTCACCAGAGAAAGTGTGTACAGCCTTGATGTGAATAACATGTTTGAGACTTGGGCAGTAACTGCAGGGTAGAAAAGCCCCACGTGCACTTGCTTCCTGCTGAATGGAGAGAGTAGGCCTTGGTGGGGTGTAATACCAAGCTTTATACTCACTATATTAGGTGCTACAAACCAGGAAAAATAGCAGTTTTGTATTTATAGAGAATCTGTGTTTTTATAACTAATCTGTACTTGCTATCTAAGTTCCAGAGCAAAGAATTAAAATTAAAAAAAATGAACTCGATTCTCATGTATAGCAAGACACAACTTTGTAGTCCATCGGCAGGGCAAAGTGGCTGTAAATTACTGTCATTTAATCCCATTTTAAGGGAATTTTACTATGCCAAAGCAGTGTGAGATGGCTTCATGGCAGAAGAGCATCAGGCCTCACATGATTGCCTATATCAGAAAACACTCCCTATAGCTACATGCAGCACAGTAAAACCATGAAGTTGGAGCTATACTTCCAGAAAGCTACTAAAAATACTTTTCCAGCCTGGTGACCAGCTTTCTCAAGAAAATGTTTATATGTAGAAGTTTAACAGATTCTGGCTCAGCTGCTCCATTGGGAGTGTGAATTTGGGGATGAAATTAAAGCGCTCTCCCTGCTGCATAAACCTAGCAACTGGGAGACTGATGCTAAAGTTGCATCAGGTGGTAACAGCTGCCAGCGCCAGTGATATCAGGGAGGCAATCTCTTGTACAGCGAGGGGCAAGCCATAGAAATCCTTAAAGATGTAAGTGGATGCTTTGCAGTATATGAGACCACACAGAAAATGAGCAGAAATTGTGGTGGCGGTCTTGCAGGCTGCGCCTCTGGCCTCTCTTGTAGAGCAGCGGGGCTGTGCCAGCGGAAGCTGCCGAGGAGCTTTTCTTGGTGACACTTTCTGATAACCGGCCGGGAGGACACCCAGGCAGAGAGATGAACTTCTGCTGTTTCTCCTCTTGCTTTTGCTGTGCAGCTCTAGATGCATAGCAGCAGCTGCGTTAGGAGCTTTAAATGAAAAAGATTTTCAGTGAAAAATACCTCTTCTCTCTAAAGGAAACACCCCCATTTTCTCTGTAAAATGTTGGTGCTGTGAGTCTATAGTTTTCATTAAGAAATAGTTGAATGTTACTATTCGAAAAATTGCAGAACATTTTATAATGCTTCTGGTTATGGTTTGAAAAGAAATAAAAGAAGTGAACCTTGCCTTTTTCAAAGTCTTAATGTGATATTTCAGGCATCACACTACACAGCTTAACGTAACTTCCAAATTAGGTTCTCACTTTTTGGCCAGAAGTGTGTGGTTTTATTAAATCAGCAGTTTTCAAATGTTTCCATGCTATGAGCACAACTTACAGCTGAAAAATGTCTTGGGATAACCCCAGCGTAGTAACTAAGAAAGGAAGTTGGCTGCAGCTGTC
Source organism: Balaeniceps rex (assembly GCA_013401315.1). Lineage (NCBI taxonomy): Eukaryota > Metazoa > Chordata > Aves > Pelecaniformes > Balaenicipitidae > Balaeniceps > Balaeniceps rex. Next base: position 19,985 of record VYZW01040033.1, on the reverse strand, counting down.
TCAAGCCCACTATTAAAGCATTATGGCTTCAAAATACTGGACACGATCACAAAAATACAACAAAGCAATGTAATAACAAAATCTGTGGGCTGTAGCCTACCATTAGCTCTTCTCCACAAAACCAATACAGTTTCATATGCGCTTAGCAGAATTTAGTTGTGCTTCAATTCTTATGTCAGTGAAGAACTGGAAAACCTTCCTAATCCACCAAAAGTGTCAGCCTACAGTGGAAGGGGAGACATTTGGAGCCAGCAAAACCTCTGTAATGCAGCAGTGAGCGTGGGCACTGGAAGTCACGGGTACAAAACCTTGGTGTATCAGGTCCAAAATGAGCAGCTGCCAAAGTAGCAGGGAGCAATAGTCTCAGCAGTCACGTTCTGCTGGAGGCTGTGCTGGAGGATCGCCATCACTGCTGGCATGGCAGCTGGAGGGTAGCTGGGAACACAGTCTGAACACTTACTGCGTGTGCGTGTGCCTCGCAGAGTGGGTATGAGAGTATTTGCATGTGCCTAGCTCCACTTGTGGCCGTCCCCTGTGTTTGTTGCAGGTTCTTTGATCTTTCCCACCCTGCACAATCGCTTGCCACGGTGCCTGCGTTGTATTTCTTTTGCACAAGGAATCGCATTTCATCTTGGTTACAGAGGCCAAGGAGAAGTACAAATTCCTAAGGGATGAGGTTGGGGCTGAATTTGGCACGCTTGTCTTTACCTGACAAAATGTATGAACCCACTGGAAACCACACATGGGTTCTGCTATGGCTTGGGGGTTTCCCCAACGGGGGGCCGCAGTGACCTATCACATAGGAAAGACCCAGCATGTGCCGGAAAGGGAACAAACACCTCTCCTGGCAGAAGCTGGCATGAAGGGTTGTGGTTATGTACCGTGCACGATGCCGCTTGCCACACACAAGTGTGAGCGTGGAGTACCGGTCTCAATAACTGACGCTTGCCTGGTTTGAGGTTGTTGTACCATCTGGAGATCTCTCTTTTCCTCATGAGTGGCAGTGAGTTGCTTTTGAAGGTTATTCTGGTTTATGTCAAACTACAGATAAGACTGGCTCTCCTAATATAAAAGTGTGAGACCAAGACCCCTATGTAGTTAGGGGTCTGTTTTGGTCATCTCCTGTGCACACGGTCATGGAAAGAATATGAAACCTCTCACTCTATCAAGAAAACCATTCTTTCTTTTTGTTGATAGACATGCCAGTGGGGACACAGTTTGCAACTTGCCTTTTTTTCATTAGATGACTGTACTTAAAAACTGGTAAAGTCTTTAGAGTTCAAAGTTATTGAATTAATGTACTGAATTATCTATTAACTTCCTCTCATCATCTGTGCGCTTGTGTTTTTCTCACTACAAAAATATATTACAAAACATCTGTCTTAAAAATCCCTCATGTATTTCTTTTGTTTCCATCAATTTAAATGCAGGTTTTAAAATTCATGTATCTTTCAGTGGAGTTTTAATTCTAGATGAAAAGCCATTGGGTGAAATATCTCTGAGTTTGAATCAAGTCTGCCAGGATTCAAAAATAAAGCATGGGAAGCGTTCTCATAATGTTCAAACGTAGCTCTCCTAAAATATCTCTCTTTTCATATGTGTGATCATTTTCATGCAAAATATGTAAAAATCAAGAAAATCAAGGAAAACTTTCTATGCTTCCCACTGAAAAACAGAAACTCTGCAAGAAGATTTATTGTAGTGTGGGGATTTGCATGATCTTTAAACCAACTGAAAGCCAAATAGATGTCAGCTTTAAGTATCTGAAATGGCTTCTCAAAATACTGAAGAATGAGTGAGGAGGATTTATATATTACTTTTGGTGGTGAAGAGTAGAGCCTTTTCTCCTCTTAACCTATTCCATATGACCCAGTGCTGTCTGCAGTATTATATGTTTTATATAAAAGTGACAAGAGATTAAGGTTATACCGGAACCGGAGAAAAGTGAAGGAAAACAGGCCTTGAAATAAATATTCTGCTCTGGCATACAGTTGGTGTAAGATATAAATCAATGTAAAATCTGAACTACCAGGTATAACTTGTGCTAATTCCAGAAAAAAAAAAGAAATCTTGGAAGCATGTTCATTTGAAATTGGGCTTTAATCGTAACTAAGCATAGGACGTAGGCAATTCCATGTAGGCAAGTAGGCATGACCATTTATTGTGTTTAATTTAATTTACTACAATTAAGGAATTCTAGGGAGGCTACATAGTGAGAAAAAATATTTTCCTACCTGTCCTGTAAATACATATTAACTCTTATTTTATCCTTGTGCTGGGTACAGTGCATGAATACTGAGTTGTAGAATAGATTGTGGAAGGCAACTCCTTTTTTAGTTTATAAAACACATTAAAAGGATAAAGACCTTAAAACAACAAATGCAGGAAAAGTTATTATAATTGTATGTTTTGTATTGCACCTTCTACTTGCAAAGGGGTTGAAATTATTTCCAAGCAAGCCCTCCAAATTTTTAACTTTTTAGTGCCGATGCATGCACACACAAAATTTAAGAATTACCTTAAAAAGATGGCAGTTTCCCTCTGGCTGAAATCTAGACCATGATTTTGAACAGTCTAATATATACAGAGACAAGAAAAAGCTTTTTGTTGCTGGCGATTCTAAGGGGAAAAGCTAAAATTGTCATCCAGTTTCTCAGTGTAATAAAATAAATAACCAACCAAATTATTGTTGCTTACTTTACTAGCTTTGCTCATTAATTCAAGAAGTTTAACATTCATCACAGCAAAACTGAACAGTGACGTGCAGTAAATACATGTTCTTCTCAAATAAAAAAAATCAATATGTTTTAGCACGAGGTCATTATTCTGAATTGTTTGATCAACTGAAACATCTCTTATTTGCTGCTCAGAACACCTATACATTCAAGACATTTTATTCTTATGACAAAATATGCAAAAATAATCTTCCATCAAACATTGGATAATTCTGTTCTAACTAATATTTTCCTGCTCCACCTTTACCTCCTACTGAAATCACACTTATGCAAATGCATAGCTTACTGAACATGGAGAACCTCCTTCTCCTCACCCTGAGGTTAGGGGGAGAAGATCTGGGCTTGAGAGTCTCCTTATTTTGTGGTAGGCCTTTCATAAAACCAGAGCAAAGTTAAATCTGAATAGACCTCTGAAAGTAAACTTGGAGATCTTGCGAGGGATCTGGTGGAGGGCAGTGGAGAAATGGTAGGACAATTTTTAACTTTTTAACGCTGGGGAAGCTGTTACATCACCTGCATCGTTCATATATTAGTTATACTGTTAATATTGATTACTTGTTAGTGTTTAAGGGACCCAGTCAAGATCAGGTACTGTGCAAACAAGGGAGAGGAGTGCAGTCCTACCCCAGGTTAGAGCTGAAACACCTTGCAGTCAGCCCTCTCCACTGCAGTGGGCTCGACACAGGCTCCGAAAGAGAGGAAGCCCTTTTGCCAGTAAATGCGAGTGTGTATGTGGAGTTGCCAGGTTGTTAGTTTTAACATTGTACCAGGTTACACATCTGCGGGATTTAATATAAATCCATGCATCCCCTTAAAAACAAATCATTGTAACATATTGTAAAGATGTGCCTAAAAAATTTAAGGGCTGCATACGCAGTAGAAAGGTAATTGTTTACGTGTGACTATGTAATTTATCTGTATGTGTAAGCCTCTATTACCTATGAGTTATATACCTATGTTATTGCAAATCCAGATTTAGCACAGCAGTCATTTCTGGTCATGTGTATACAAATACACATGCGTACCTATATGTAGAAATAAAGTAATTTAAAGACCAAAGTCATTTCAATAATGCATCTATTCTTCGATGTAAAATGTGTATGCAGGTTTTCAAATGACGGTAAGATATCTTACACTGAATACGCATCTGTTTTGTATAGCAATCTGTAACAAAGTCTGCTGCAAATTAATATCAGTGTATGTATATATATGTGTCTATATATGTATATGTACATACAAACACATGCATGTACATATGGATGTCATATTTTTTTGTGAATGGATGTATAGGTTCATTATTGCAATAGTTATGTTTTGAAATACACACTGATTTATTTTTGATATTTTTGTGTGTGTGTGTATATATATGCATATACACTTGTATGCATCCAGTCTAGCAAATAATGCATAATTCTGCAAGAAATTACAAATGCTTATTTAAAACTAACAAGTATTAGTTGTGTATGAAAGGGAAATGGATACTTCATGATGATTAAGCCTGTATCTGCAGATGGTCAAAAAATCCCCAAACAGAAATAGGGAAAGGGCCAGGCTTTCTGGAAAGAGAACACAATCATTGCTGGAGGTTGTAAATGAAAGAGGACTTCACATTTTGTGAGCCAAAAAAATTTGAGGAGATTTTGAAGAGTTAAGCCTGTAAAAAAAATCTACAAAAATATGTCATAAGTGCCTTTTTGATTTGTCTCAAACTTCAAGAAAGGTGAACTGTGTTAAAAGAGGATGTGGCGTGAAAAATTTGAAGTGGTTTGGGGCCCAAAGCTGCAAACGTTTCAACATGTGAATAATTCTACACACAGAGTAGTCTCATTGAAATCAATTACTTAAATAGCATGCATTTTATAATATCAGTCCTTCGGTTTGGCTACAGCGCAGTTAGACTTGGATGGAAACTTGCTTTTGAACTCGGAGTCCATTCTGATAGACAGAGTGACTTTTCACAGGTATGTGTGATAACGCTATAGTCAGCATGTAGCGCTTTATCCATGTTCATCTGCAAGTGTATCTGTATCCCCATCTGGGCCCAAAAGTAGTTCTATGTCAGCGGTGAATATATACATATATATATATATATGTATGTGTGTGTACAAAACCAGAGACTATGAGGGAACGCAGACGGACAGATGGTTGACGAACTTCTGTGCTCGAACATACACACGTGTGACATTTGCACACCAGCTGCTCCGTGTATGGCTGTATCGGTGGTGAGAGCCAAGAAGAATTTCTTCTCTGTTTAAGAGCAGAGAAGAAAAATTACCACAAGGAAGGGTGGGAAAGGAAGGTGATATACCCAGTATCTTGCAGAAGGGTAACGCTCAGTAAGCACAAGGGCATGGGCCACGCTTCGGGCACAACATGCCGCTCCATCTCTGCTGACTTTGGAGGATATTGGATCAGACTGAGAACAGCACATGAGCTGGTCCTCTGTGAAGGAGTTACTTTCCGACACTATTTTAATTTGGAGAGGATGCAATGTTTATACTGATAATGGGTCACTTTTGGAAATGCCACGAATACCACATAGTCCGTAATTTACAATGTCACGCCATAAATATGTGGAGAAAAATTAATTCAGATGCATGGCTCGAATTCTGAAGCAGGTACTTAGCACTGCCCGATCTCATTGACTTCTACTGAATTTAGGATCTCAGATCAATACACGAGAGTCTTACAGGCTTTTTGTTAATTTTTGGAGTGATTCTAATCATTTGTATTCATGTTTAATTTGTAAGTAGCTGAATCGCGGTGTAATTAGTCACAGCTAAAGGGTTCTTGAAGATAAAATAAATATTTCTTTTGTCTAATTAGGTAATTAAAATGACAGTTAAATAGTTTTTCTCAGTGAGTGTAGTAAATGGAATAGATCTTTAGACATGTCATTATCCATTGCTTATATATATTCATTATAGGTACTATTACTAAAGTAATGAACTAGCAATTTTTAATTTAAGAGATCTCATTATACAGCTTTATATGTATGTGCAGTGTGTAAGCATGTGTGTAAATACATACTTTTTCTTATACAGAAAGCTTTTATCCCTTTACTAGGACTAAACATCTAATTTCATCTTCTAAACAACATTGGTCTGGTTTTGTCATTATTTTATAGCAAGATTCCCCAGTCTCAATATGAGGGAATTTCCTTTAAATCTGATGACTTGAGTTCCCGTGCTAATAATAAAGTTGGCAAGATGACTGAATATTTGATCATAAATCCTTTTCTCCAGTTTCATTTGTTAAAACTGCCAAAGGAAGAAACTGAGGTTTAAATTTTCAGGTGTTGTCTTGATCCACAAGTGATTTTTTGCAAAGGCTCCTAAGAAAGTGGCTGCCTATTTTCTTTAAATTTTGTAAATTAGAAATAAACCCAAAAATTTAGTTTTGTATTTTTTCAAAACAAAGCACTGAAATTTGAAAACAGGAACAGGATTTCAGTTTTGTGAATAAGAGAGTGAAAGAAGAATTTCTAAGTTGTTATGTCTGCAATTTTTTTTAATGTTGGAAGAAGATTGTTTTTGAGATGACAAGACATCCTGGCCTTGAAAATATGGGTTCATAGCATTTTGCTTGCTCTTCTAACTTTAGGAAGCCATTGCAGGTATGATTGTACTTAAGGATAAAATATCTGGATAAAAGCTCTCATTCAAGCTTCTAGGCATCCTCTCTATTCTTTAAAATATAAAAACACATTGAGAGATAGCCTGGCAATTAATCCATCAGTATCATAAATATACCAGCCAGCTGAAGCATTCTGCCAATGAAATAACCTGCCGTCTTGCTCCTGGGTCAGAGAATAAAGATGGCCCCTGTGGTAGCCTGCCTGGAAAGTGAATGAGTTGAATGCAGATTTTTTGGTGGAGTAGTTCGGGGAAAAGATGCAGCACCTTACAAAGGTGCGGGCTGTGAGCCGTTCTCCTTCATGGCAGCGGTACCACCACTAAATGCCACTATGGACTGAAACGCTGATACTGTCTGAAGCAGAGGGAGGCTGCAAGACCAGGGCCACCCAGTGCGGTAGATCAAAATCATCTTAAAATGAGTTTACAAACCAGGAGGCAGCTAACGCAAATGTCAGAGCATCAGCTTAATGAATGCATGACAGGAAACTTCGCAGCAGGGGGCCATTTGCTTGCAGACCAGCTGCAGTCTCCAGACGGACTACAGCTGATGTATTAGTTTTCAGTAGCGCCATGCCGTAGCAGCAAAGGCCTGTGCAGCAGTCTGGTGGTTTGTATCTGAATGGAGCAAGTGCAACTCACCCACTGAGTTGAAAACAAGGTAGCATGACCTTGGCAACCTGGTGATCTAGCTGAGCATCCGGACTGGACCCACAATGGCTGCGGTGTCTCCATCATGGGGGCCCATCGTCTCCCTGCTGCTTCTTCTGAGCGCTGCCCCTAACCAGGCAACAGCACCTCTGCCCTGTCTTGATTTCCTGCCAGCCCTCCTCCTCCTCCCTCTCTTTCTGCTCACAGGAGTTGTTCTCAGGCCACATCTGTGCCCTGCAGCACCCGCTGCACCCACAGAGGTGAAGGTGTAAAGCTGTGCACTGTTCTGGCCAGTAAGGGCAGTCTCCTTGTCTCCTTCCTCTCCTCGAGAGCCTCTAACTAACAGATGCAAGGAGAGTTTTTATGTATCTGCGGTGCAGTTAGAAGGAACAGTGATTATAATCAACATGATAGAGAATTGTAGACACTGTTTTGCAGACCCTCTGCATGGGGTGGGACTTGCAGGAGTAATGTGGGCAGGCAAAGACAATATGTGCATTCAGGCATCGCACAGCAAGTGGAAGTCTCTCCAGTGGTTTTCAACTTTTTTTATTAGTATAATTACTTTTATTTCCTCGCAACGTCAGTTCTCTTCGAGAGCTAGTGTACACAGTGCTCAAACTGAAAAATTAGCCTGCTCTTATCCTGATATCAACAGGAACTGCACTGAGATGTAATTGGGGTAGGGACCGGATAATGGCAATAATAGATAGCATGTTAATTGCTTTAACTCCCTGAAGCATTTTGTGACTGCCTGATCTTAAAAGCCTGTTGTCTTGTCTGCCTGGTTTGTTTACGTATGAGCTAATTCCTTCCAAATCCCAGCCTACCCGAGAGTGCGCTATCAATACCCAAGATAGGTTTTGAAATTAGGAGTTCCTGACTCTTTTTATTTTCCCCTGTTGTAAGACATTGTCCATCCCCTGCAGATGTTTAGCCATAGTGAGCCATGCTCACAGTGATCTTACAGTAGATGCCAGAGGCATTCCTGGCATAAATGAAAATCCCGTTTGGTTCATCTGATAAACTTACCCCTTCTGACACAAGCAGTCCTGCTTTCTTTTGTTGGTAGAATTGTTTCAACAAATATTAGATTAGTTTTTCATGGGATTGAATACTCCACCTGCAAAGAGCTTGGTGCTGCTGTGCTCCCCTTCCCATCCCATCGCGTTACGGGTTGATAACACCGCTCACCTTCTCCGTATCATATTCAGCCCTGATCAAGTGTGAGGCATTTACTTGCATGAGATTGCCGAGGTGCAGGATGGGCAGTGCCCAGAGAGTGGCTGTTGTACGGCTTCTTGTGCTCACATCGCCAGTGAAGTCTGAGGGCTCTATAACCACACACCAGCGCCAAGGCTCTGTATTCCAAAGACAGAGGGAACAAAAATAGGAAAGCAAAGAAAATAAATGTTGCATTAGTTATATAGACAATATGATACAGTTGAAAAAACAGTGCTCTACCTAAAACTGCAAGAATTTTATTTCTTTCTCTCTTGAGGTTAATCCGAAAGTTTATTAAAGGTCACTATTCAGAATGACTGCACCAGAACTAGACATACATTCTTATACTTAATATATTATAAAAGCTCTCACCTTATTATTCAAATAAAATCTTCTATTGTTGCAAGTGATGAAAGCATAAACCAAAGTAGATACAGGTTTATATCTGGATTTCCAGATCTAAAATGGACTTGATAAAGTTTGTAAAATTTGGAAAACCAGATTGTTGGGGGGAAAAAAAAAAATCTGTCAGCAGCTTAGATTCAACCACCTGTGATCAGAAGATTTTGTGCAGTCTTTGAATGGGTGTAGCATGCTGTGCTGTCGGATCAAGACCGACATATATAATATGAGAGAAAGGAACCAAAGCTTTTGCAAATATTTACACAACTGGTTGTATACTGATGTGTAAAAGTGCCCAGTACTGGCCTGTCCTTTAAAGGACATTGTTTTCTGTTGATGTTTAATCTAAAGAGTTTTCCATCAATTGAGGTGAACTTGTGTAATTATTTTAATACACTAACACTGCTCTTACCCTGAGGCTGTGTCAATGACAGGCTATGTGCATAGTTAAAAATATATCTTCAATATGCACGTATGTGGTTCCAACTATATATGGAGGCACATGAGCTCTAAATGGCTGTGAACAAAAGCAAGATCAAGACCACTGATGGCAATCTGTCCACAGGACCAGAATATGGACCTTGTTATATACTGTTCATTTTTATTTGTCAATGGATTGTAGAACAATATAATTTGTTTTGAAAACAATTCCACACTGTTGTGGAGGAGTATTTCAGCTTATTATTGTGTGTGTCGACTAGCCATATTCACTAGTCCTTAATGTCTTTTTTAGTCTTTAATCATTTACATACTTACTTTCAAAATAACCAACATAATCAGACCTGGTAATCAACAAGCTGAGTAGCAGAACAATCCTTTTCTCTGTCTTTCTCTGTTCTGGCATTTGTGAAATAGCAAAAGTCATGCTTTGGACATCCTTATTTTCCCCCACATTCAAATATACACAAAACAATGAGCCTGAAGGCATTAAGGACTGCTTGCGCCAAAGAAATGTTTGTTCTGAAAAGGAGACTTGGTACATGCTAACTTTCTCCTGGGAGCACGCAGTTTTGCCTGAATCATACACTACTGGCTTGTGGTGAATTGTGGTGTCTTAAAACTGTACTGCTGACACAATTTTGAAGTAGAATACCCTGAAGGAAGGATGATGATGCATTTAAGTAATTGGGCTGTGTATCCTGCATATACTTTTCGAATTTTTCATAGACGTATTTTGTAAATGTCTTGTTCAATTCCCTTGAGAGCTTGTTTGGGGAATGGAGAAGGCAAGACAGTGGAGTTAGACCTACTGAACCTTTGAAAGCAAATTTCCAGCTGCTGCCAACAAGACTTAAATTCACAGAGCAGCCTGTTTCCTGGCAGCCAGGAATGCCGTGACGTGGCCTCAGCCTCGGCCTCCATCCCACTTCCTAGAAATGAGCTGAGGTGGCGAGAGCACGGTTGCGCCGGCAGACCAGGAAGTGCTGTCTGTTGCAATGACTCCTCTAGATACCGGTAACTTGAGGACGCACGAGGGCTGCCCCACAGGCTTGGTGCCACCTCTATAAAACGTGCTCCAGCCAAGGCGTTGATACATCTTCTTTCAGCTGGTGCATCGGGTGGGAGAGATGCAGGTGTCCCGGCAGCACGAGAGGAGGTAGGGCACCGCCTCACTACAAAATGAAAGCAGGGGAGTTGCCAGTAGCAGCTGTCAGTGCCTGTAAAATGTTCTAAGCTCATCTAGCACTTTTCTCTTCTTTTCCTTTGTTTTTCCCCTTTGTGGAGTAAGCCAAAGCTTTGAGTGTACTAGAAGCTGGGAGGTGGGGTGGTGGTAGCAGGGGCTAGGGTAATGAAACTGGAGAGCATTACGGTAACGTAGAGTATATGCTTTTTGTGGCCATCATTCATTTCTGTGCAAATAACCTTAAGCTGTGACTTATCTCTTCATACACGAAGGGGACAGAAATATATTATTTGTGTAACGCACACAGGACATTTTGAAATTATGCAGTGACACTTTTTTAAATTACTTTTGCTGAGCACAACTAATTTGCCTTCAGTTTTGCAGTTAGTGATTTTCATAGCATCTTGTGAGCAGTGAATCCTGCACACAGCTAGTGGGGAAGAGGAAAACGCTTTCAAAATAGGAAAATTTGACTGAATGCTGGCAGGAGCTCAAAAGCAATTACATACTCTGAAGAGGTACGCTCAGTTCAGTTTTACAACAGGGTAAATGTCAGGGCAGCTTTATCCCCTTCAAATGAAACTGTTTGACTGGGGCAAGCACCGGTGGTGTGGCTTTCTTTGGCTTGTGCTTCTTGCTTGCTGAAAGCGATTTGTAAGAAAAAATTTGAACTTTTTTGTATTTTTGCTGTGAATCTTTCATTGCTTTTGAAAACTGTTAAGGTTCATGTCGCTCAAGATTCACACCTGAAGTCTTTGCTTCCTCATTGTCACAAGTGGTTCTGTGTTACTGTTCATTATAGGATTGCTTAAATAGTCAAATCAGTTAGTGAAGGGCTTTTTTTCTCTTGGGTACCTCTGGAGAGGATGGGTACTTTTCCAAGGGAATCCGAACTGATCAGTTAAGAGGGTTTCAGGATTTTGGCAGTCTTGGTGAAAGTCAGAGGCAGGAAATGTCTCACTAAAAGCAGATTAGTAGCAGTTATACCAAAGTTAAATTGATTTTATTAGTTTTTTAGACAAATAGAGGGAAAAAATGGTTGGTGTCAGTGGAGAACGGCAGAGGTGATAGGACTGTTAGCCCCTGTGGAGCAGCAGGAAGGTCATTTAAGTGAATGGCTGCTACACACACAGCTGGCTGGGAGGGAACAGCAAGGTTCAGCATCCTTGATGTGGGGGGTACTCCCCATGGCTGTTCAAAGACATGTGCAGGTGGCTTTATCTTGATGAAGAATGTTCTATTCTCTGTGGGTTATAAATGTTACATTTTACTTTTACTCTTCCCTCTTCCAGAAACGTCATTTGACTCACTGAAGAATTAAAACTGACAGAGCCGTGTGGGAGAAAAGGGGATTTTAGACTCAAGTGGCACAATCAAGCCTTGAGAAGTAAAGAGATTTGAATGGTTTCTCACCAAATGGAAGTTATCTAGAGAGCCCCCGAGACCACTGCATCTCTTCATCCCACTCCTGCTGCGCCGAGACAGTGCTCTTGGCCCTGGACGTTAATAAAATGCTGGATTCAATCAAGTGTGTCCTGGTGGGAGACTCTGCGGTGGGGAAAACATCTCTCTTGGTACGTTTCACCTCCGAGACTTTTCCAGATGACTACAGACCCACTGTATATGAAAATACTGGAGTGGACGTCTTCATGGATGGTGTACAGATTAGCCTGGGTCTTTGGGACACATCTGGCAGCGATGCCTTCAAAAGCATTCGCCCCCTCTCGTACCAACAGGCAGATGTGGTATTAATGTGCTACTCGGTGGCAAACCACAATTCCTTTCTGAACCTGCGGAACAAATGGATCGGCGAGATCCGCAACCATTTGCCCCGCATCCCCATTTTGGTAGTGGCTACTCAGACTGACCAGCGCGACACGGGGCCCTACCGTTCCTCCTGCATCAGCCCGATAGATGGGAAGCGGCTCGCCCAGGATGTGCGAGCCAAAGGCTATTTGGAGTGCTCTGCCCTCAGCAACCGAGGGGTGCAGCAGGTGTTTGAGTACGCCGTGCGGACAGCAGTCAATCAAGCCAAAAGGCAGAACAGGAGGAAGCTCTTCTCCATTAACGAGTGCAAGATCTTTTGAGGACCGTCAGCAGTGGTTTTGCCTGCGTTCGTTCTTTCTGTCTTCGCACAAAAATACTGTGGCAGAGAGAATGGGAGCTGAATCAAAGGAGGACTCCAGGCAGGACCACAGTGCACACGCCCCTAGTGAGACACATGTGCCCTCTACCTGATCTGCTCCCCCCCAACATACATGGGCACTGTCTTGGAAAATGAAAGGTGCAGGTACATGGCCTTATTCACAAGCCTGTCTTTGGTCTTTGCTAGCCTGGACTGGAGCAGGCCTAGTCTGAAGATCTGCAGATAACAGCTGTGCTGATTTTGTTGTTATTGATGATGTTCCTTAGTTGCTGTTTGTCTGCATTTATTTAAAGACAAACTTCTGCCTGGGTCAACCCCCACCTCTTGACATGTCTGTCCATGTGGATTTTTTTTTACTTTAAGAACTTCATGTATAAAATCTGACTACTGTGTATTCTATTTAAAAGACTCTTGTATATGTCATTGTAAAATCCTGACATTTTGTTTTCATATTTTGGAAGTTCTTCCTGTAGCTAACCACAGAAGCAAATTGTCCTAGCCATATAATAAATGGCCTGCACACAAGCCTAGCACTTCTTAGACATGCTTGAGTTACTGCGTAACAGTAATCAAATCCAGTACGTCCAGCATAGGAGTGATCAGAACTTAGTGACATTTGACAGCCGTCCTGTGGCTTTGTGAGATTTGTTATCTTAGTCTTGTTCCTCAGCAATATGGTCAAAGATGGGACAAAACAGGAAGAAACTAACCTGATTCTCCCTAGACCTCGCCTAGTTACAGCCCCAGAAGGGCTTGATTGCAGTCAGTGCTGGTTTAGACATATGGTTTGGGTAGCAGAGATGAGTCTGTGTTATCATCACCTCTGTTGTCCCTGCCATAATTCTGGAGGCAAAAGATTTCTGTCTCCAGGGATGAAAGGTATTTTTTCATGAGCACTAAAATTCTCGAAGTATTTTTAGTACACTTCTTTTCTAAACAGTGTTTTTTGTGAAACCAATCACCTACTATAGTAAAAAATTAAGTACATGGCAATGTTGAATGTGCGTGTTTAGAATGACTAAATAACATTTTTTTTTTGAGTTTGCATACTACGTATAACTGCCTGCGTTGTATCAAAACAAGACTGAAACAAGCTTTGCATCCTGGCAAGTCTGAGAGTCAAATCCTGATGTACCTACTCAGGCCAAGTTACCCTCCTGTACAGAAAGCCAGGCTAAGGAAGTGGAAACTCCAGGTGTGTAAGAGAACTCTGCTGGAAGACGGAGTAGGGTCAACACGCACTGCTGTACGTTCCTCCTGAGTTGTGGTGTTCCCCTCCTCCTCAGGTTATCTGTCCCCTCTGCTCTGCACCATCTCAGATCTTGCAGATCTGCCTCATCCCAAGGTTTCTGCTGCCCATAGAGGAAATCCCCTTGGGGATTTCTTAGTGCTGCAAGATTTTTATTCTCCCTTTCCCTGTCCTTCAGCTAGCTCAGAACTGACCTTTGAGGGGCTTATAGCATGGTGCCATGAAAGATGACACATAGCACAGTAGGATGATTCTCTCTCCGCATGGATCCCGAGAGAATGACCTGTGTCTGTTTTGACTGAGCCCCAGCTCATGTCTTTCAACAGGAATGGATGCAGTGGCTTGTCTGATTCAAATCCAAGGTAGGACTTCAAGAGTTACCCTACTAAGCAAATAAGCTATAGCTCAGATCTTATCTGTCTATAGTTTGTCCCTGAAAAACTGGTTGGGTACTATTCTCCATACTCTGTTCTACCTCTGAGCTTTTTTATAAAGAGAAATTCCAAATTAAGTCATTCCCCTCCTATGAATCCCAGAGATATCTCACTTGTGGTGTAGGTGAGCAAGTATTTGCATTGCGAGCACCTTGAATAGCAGTGGTGCGCAGGACACTTGATGTTGTGTGATCATCCCGCCAGCTTCCAGGCTGGTGAATATTTACCACTCATCAACCTGATTGAAAGTGAGGTTTCTGGTCATAAAAACAGACTGGTCTCATGTGAAGTTTTCACATCAGCTTTAAATCTTTACAAGCTTCTGCACCCGAGCACACAAGACGAGGGCTCCCATTACCGCCCATCTTTTCTGTACTCTTCTCTTTCCTACTTCTCTTTCTCTTCAGGTGTTGATTGCAAATCCTTTGCCCCCTGAAACACTAAAACTGACATGTTTGTAAAAGAACCTGAACGCCGTGATACTTATGCAGAGTTACGCAAGTGGCTAAGTGTTTGCAGTCCTCGGTTAAAAATCTTTTGGCTTTTGGAAGAAATATGTTTCTACATCTCAACTCTTGCAATGCCTCTTCACTGAAAGTTTTGGGTCTTGTAACCCTAATTTAAAATTAGTCATTGTTACTGTTTGAACATTAAAGATCACATGCAAAATGTCACGTTGTGAATCTTCAAATCTGTTACAATTGTGGACATTTTTGTTATGGTCCCCACTCCACTAACGGATTTAATACCTGGTTTCAACTTCTTTTGAGACATGTTTTTGCCAGCATGTTCTATTAAATGGTCTTTTTTCTCTGTGGGTTAAGCTTTGTTTACAACAGTTCATGCTGCTGTTTTTATGTGTTGAAGAACAGTAACCGCTAGGCCAGGATGCCGTGTTGTGGTATCTGCCACGGGATGCCGGTATTCAGGGACCAGAAGGCTCCAGAGTGGTGTTGTGTCAGACAAAGCCAGATGAAGGTGCGCTCCAGAACCACATCATAACTGCAAATCCCATCTCATCCATATTTGCTTCACAAGGCTTGTTATGGTGTGAAGCATGAAGAATTCAAGGTTTGCTTGCAATTCAGTCAAGCAAAGTGGATAGGCTTCCCTGAGATGCCTGAGCTAACGATACAGGATGCACAGGGAATTTTGGGGTGGCTTGACATACTCTTGCTTGTGCATCCTAGAACCAGTGCAAAGTGTGAGGCCACCAAAAGCTGGCTGATTTTAAAATACAACTGGAGAGAGGATAAAGTAACAGGGGATTTTGGTTTGGTGCTATGTGAAAAAACTTCCAATTTTTACAGCCTGGTTATTTTCAGACTCTCAAAGCTAAAAAGCGCTTTCACTGGGAACAAACCGTGAAGCACAGTATTTTAGTGTCTGTAATTATGCAGCTTTCCGTGAGCTATAGAACTAACGTGCTCAAAAAGTGTGGCCCCTCAAATGTAGCGAGTGAAATCTGGACACAGCAGAACTCAGCAGCAGATTCAGCCAAATGGCTTATTGGGGTGGGGCTTGCACAGCTGCAGCCGTGCTGCCTGTGGTGTGAACGGCGAGGGACCGCTGACGTCTCCCGTGAAACCCTGCCAGGGTGGTTTTGCTAACGTTACTTGGGCAACAGGGTCATTGGGTATGGCTCGGTGGTAAAAATCTGTCTCTAATATTCAAAACACATTAAAACGACAGCTGGGCACACATGTTAAGTTTCAACTTCTTTTGCTCTGAAAAACGGCAGGTTGGGGGAGACTGAAATGATGTGCTGCCTCGCCTCAGTCGGGTCAAGCTGTTCATCTAAGGGAAGAGACCTTGCCCAAATGTTCCCTTCCTATCTCTCAAAACGATCCCTTTCAGTTTGTTATTCCATTGCTAATTTTACTTTCGCTTGCTGTTAAAATAGGTTAAAAAAAAAAAAAGAGAAAATAAAACGAGAACAACAACACCACTGTTACTTTCATCAGCGTCTGACTTCTCATTTTGACAGAAAAAGTCATTTTGGGTCACTAATTGTTTTACTGAATTCTGCAAGTCGGATAAAAAGTTGAATAGACATGCAATTGTGATTCAAATCAGAAACTACTCTTTTAGCAGAAAAAAAGAAGCATTTTCCTTTAGTAATTTGCAAAATGTGGTGAGTACATGTTACATTATTTTAAATACAGATTTCGCAGCCTTTTTATACTTACTTGGTCTGTAGTATACAATATAAATATTTTCTAAGAATAAATAATAAAAATATGTTTCAGATCTCTCCCCCCCGATTTTTCATATGGGAAGTTATTCAAGCTTCTTAGATATAACTGATACTGTTTTGCCTGATATTTGCGATTAACAGTTTGCAAATATTTGTGTAATTTTTGTGGGTACTCTGTGATTGCTAAGGTGTCTGAACACATACTAGCTAATGCTTGTATTGATAAAGAAAACGCATTTAAAGCAGTCTTTTTATACATGGCACCACAATGAAATAAATCACCCCAGGGATCAGACACGAAGGAAAAAGAAATGTCGGCACTCTGACATCTCAGCCTTTCCTGTATTGCTATTGCATTCGAGTGAATACAGCCATTAAAATAATTTCGAATAAATGGGGCAATTCATGTCTCTTAGCACTTTCTCCTAATGCCTTTGCTACACAGGGCTCAGGTTAATATACAAAGAATAAAAAGCTTTATTTCAGAGCATGATAACGGCTTGTCCGTTCTTGCCTTTGTGAGCAAGTTAACTACCTTGACTTAATTAAAAGTCAGTTCAGCCTCTGAAAAAAGCCAGATATGAGCACAATCGGGTTAGCCAACCTCCCTTGTTAGAAACAACAGTAATGAACTTCTGTCTCTGGATGTGAGGAAACATATTTTATGTCTCAGAGATTTCCTTCACAGCTGTAAGTGCAAAAAATCCTGACCAAAAAATCCACTGTGTACCTGTCCTAGCTGACCTGCGCGCCCTTCATGTCATGCTCTGAGTGGCCAGCTGTTGAAAACAAAACTTGGGGAGAAAATAATCTTGATGCATGCCTAGATGTTTATATTTCTGTAACTGCTTAACTATAGCTATGGTGGTCTTTCCCCTGCCCTGGACCTCTCGCTCCATCGCGGCGCGACCATGCAGCTGCTGTGTGCCAGCGTGGTCTGTGTTGCTCGGGAGGCAGACGGAGAGCATAGCCACGAGCCAGTCCTGCCCATGCAGCCCGAGGGAGACGGGTTTTAAGCAGGACAGAAGAGATGCTCCTCAGGGCTCCCCCTTTCCGGGCATCACAGGCAATTGCCCCACTCTGCAAACAGAGCTGGCGCCGCCGCAGTCAGACTTCTGTCACCTGCAGGTGCCCTCGCAGTAACGGATTTATTTTGTGTGCCATTTCTAAAATTTGTGTCTTTCTAAGTCATTACCCAGGCCTGGTTTCTGCAGACTGTCATACTGGCAGCACAGGCCGGAGGGCGAGTCTCAGCTTTGCTGGGCTCCAGCCGCTGCATTTTCAGGGGGGATCTCAAAGCACTGAGCCAAACCCTGCGGCACACCCCTTCCTGAGTGCAGGGAGCTGGCCTCCAGCCTCGCTTGAGCTGTGAATTGCTTATTAGCAAACAAAATAGTAGCTGTTGCTGCCTTTCTGGTTACGAAGAAGTGAATGAATGACGTGCCTATTTCACGTCTTTCGCAACCGCCCCACACAGGGCTGGCTGGGAGGATTTCTGTCATTACTCCTCTCACCTTGAGCAGCCGTCGGTATGATTCATGCAGGGGCGGAGTAGAAGGGCACAGGCCTGTGTACGGTGGTGGCTGTTTCTGTCTCGGGAAAAGAGGAAGGAAACGACGACCAATGCCTCTGCATGGTGTGAGGTGCTTGCTCGCCCGCGTCCGCAGCGTTTCCGAGAAGCCTCCAGTGAGCGCCGGCTCCTGCGGGCGGCCCAGCAGCTCCTGGCCGTGCCTTGGAGGATGCGAGCCGACCTGGGGAGGCTCTTGCGCCGAGACCCGGGTGTCTCCCCTGACCCCCTGGGCTGCCTTCCCAAAATGCTCCATCACTGTTCAGGTACCACAAAAGGGTGAGATTCTCGAAAGAGCAGGCTTTGCTTTGAAAATCAAGATCCTTTGCAAATGCTGACTGCCCTGGAGGTGGTTGAGTGTGTCCGCTAGCCACAGGCAGGGCCACGGTGGCCAAAGGTGAGCGGCTAGCCCCAGGGTGCTGGGAGAGAGGCCCAGGACTGATAATTCTCAACTTGGTAGATAAATTAATTATGTAGAAGCAACTGGAGGGAGACTTACGTGCCTTTTATGCCAAACCTCTTGTAACACATAAGCAACTGCTGAATTTTCTCTTTCTCAGAAATCTCTGGGGTTTTAATATATAAAATGTTAAGTGACTTTCTGGCTATTACCTTGACTAAATGCTTGCATTTATCTGCCACTGTGACACCAGATCTGCTGCTTAAAAGCCAGTGTCAGCGCCATCCTGCTGTGAACAATGCAGTGTTCAACATAGCACACACCCGAGTAAGGGTTGAAGGTCACAGGATTTCATAAGCGACTGGTTTAGGACTTCTAATGGATCTTGGGCATTAAAATATACACATATATTTTAAATTATTATGCAGTATGTGGAATTTGTGCCGGTATCTGATCTGTCATAGAATTATTGACCAACTAAACCAGAGCTGCAGCCTTGGCTCATGATTAGGGCATTGGCTTAGACAGTGAACATTGCTGTTTAATCCCTCTCCCATCACGCAGAGCTTGGCCAAAGCCAGGTCAGGTCAATGGGGAACTTTTAAATTTAACCAGGCTCCAGACCAGGCCTGTGTAAACCTGCACAAGTAACTTTTAGATAGACAACTTCAAACTGGTTGCTGGTGTAACCAACCTGTTCAGGGTCAGCTTGACCCAAATGGATTCACCTTGCCTGACCCTGCTCTCTGTGGCTGGTTGGTGAACGGCAGGAGGATGAACTGCAGATGTGAAATGCTACTGCACGGACACCCCGGCTGTCCCCGGCCCTGTTGCTGCAGCTGGGTGACACTGGGCAAGCCATGGCTCCACCTGCCCCCCTCGTGAAATGGGGAGACGGCAGTGACCTTTTTTTGAAGTACTTTCAAATCGGTCATGAAAGATCTTGGAGCTGGTGGGTACTTTTGAGTTTGCCAGCTCCTAGCTCCCTTTCTGAGAAATGTTTCTGCTGACGGGTTTGACCTGCAGAATTTGCTCTGAATGGATTTGTAACACAACTTTGTGGGATTAGGGCTTTCCAGCGTTTCAATTCACTGAAGGCATAGGGAGTTGGTAAGCATAAGGGACAGAAAGAGAAGGGACAATATATAATGATGCATTATTTACTATTTTAACAGATCGTAATCATGACTATCAACACAATGCCCTTCTTAATTGTACAAAACATGGGTATGGGCTGAGCTAACATCTGATTCATCAGTGACATGTTTAGAAATCAAATTCTCCCTGAGGGAGTTATGCTGAGTGCCGGGAGGGTAAAGCAGAGGGAAGGTTGCTCCATACTTACCCTGACCCACTCCTTCTGGAACATGATTTTGCATTCTCTGTAGTGACTGGACTCTGGGCTGGACTGATCTTGATGTGTGCAATAGGGACATTCTTACAGTAAGGATTTAGTGCCCAATTGACAGGTCTCACTGAAGTGTCATCACCTTGAAAACATTCCCATTTACTTTATGGGTGAACAGAAGAGACTGAACACAACCTGAGCAAGAATTTAGGTTTAGCACGACCAGGGAGAGTAGCTGCAAGGTGAGCAACTACGGTCTTTTCACCCTTAGAATTTCACCCTTCCATGGTAAAATACTGGGGAGAAATTTCCAATGTTCCCTAAATTGTTCCTCTGTTTCAGCTAGGATAGAGTTAATTTTCTTCCTAGTAGC
>VYZW01040025.1:6725-59250 GCA_013401315.1 Balaeniceps rex | reverse complement strand
AGTGCAAGTTGAAGACAGCTCCTGTAAACTTGTTTCTTGTCTTAGAAATATAAATGAGATGTGTGTTATGCCACTAAAAATAACTCTAGGGCTACACTGAGAAGTCTGAAGAAAAAGGCTGCCACTGCTTCCTGTTCCACGGATGGGTTTGTGCACACATAGTGTATGTGTTGGTGATTTGTTGCTGGTTTGGAAAAAGTTATTTTGTTCTGCTGGTCCCTCTGAGATGAGGCTTCATTTAAATCTGTTGTAGTAGAATCCAGAAACTTACTGCTTTCTCAAATACATAATGCAAAACCATCATAATGCAATACTGTACTATACTCTTTTATATAGTTGCTGCTGCAAGCTTAATGCAGCCATTGTTTTGTGTACTATTAGGCAAAGCAAATAAAGTAGGAATGGTTTCTTTTCTACCCGTCTATTTTCTAATCACATGTATAGTGTGGCTGTATATATTAATCCAAAAGATGGTCTCTTTCTTGAGGTGCACTGAATAATCTTAAGACAAGACTTCTATACCTCCAAACTTCCTTCTAGACTTTTTCAGGAGTTAACTGCTGGAAACAAAACAAAACCTCATTTGCTTAATTCAAGCAGTAACTCTCTAGACTTTATCACAGGTAGAACTTTGGCTTCCCTGAAAGCTTAATCTTCCAAACTGGTGTTAACTGGGTATCTCAGAATTACCAATGAACTCTTGAGTCTTTTAGGAATTTAAGTAATAAAAATAATTGCTCTCATAGTGACTGTAAGTTTGGTTTTGTGTCCCTGTCCCCCTGCGTGTTTGAAGTCCTTCACAAACTCATAGACTCTGGAAGGCTGTAGCAAATCTTGTTGGACATGCAGGAAGTCATGCATTATGCACGTGAGACTGGTGACACATAGTATTTTT
Source organism: Balaeniceps rex (assembly GCA_013401315.1). NCBI lineage: Eukaryota > Metazoa > Chordata > Aves > Pelecaniformes > Balaenicipitidae > Balaeniceps > Balaeniceps rex. The sequence continues at coordinate 58,355 of VYZW01040025.1, read as the reverse complement.
GTGTTCATTTCAGCAGAAGAAACGTTAGACTTCCTCACTCTGAGGGCTGCCCTTCGTGGTTATTCTCTAATTTCTGTCCAGTTCTGTGTGTTGGCTAAACTACTTAAAGGATAGTTTTGCAGTAATGCAACATGGTTTTCTTTCTGTTCACTGGCAGACTACAATCCTTATGGAACTCACGGTGGCTGGGGAGGCTCTCCATATTCTCCTCATCAAAATATACCTTCTCAGGGACGTTTCAATGACAGGTAGGACTGCTTTATTTTTTTCTTTGCCTTTTTCTAAATTTTATTTATCTATTTCTTTCTGTGCCAGCTGAATAGAGCTTTTTTTGGAAATCTCATTTTTGCTTTTCTGATCCCAAAGGGAGAGATTGTCCATGTCAGATGTGGCTGGTCATGGGAAACAGTTGCCCTCAGCGGAGCGAGAGCAGCAGCTACGCATGGAGCTGCAGCAAGTAGACCATCAGATTAGCCAGCAGACACAAATGCGAGGACTAGAGGTTGGTACCAACACTTGGAAGAGGGGTGGTATGGAGAGAGATGAAGTTAGTAAAGCTGCTTTTCACGTGTTTGATGATCTTCCTCTGACTGTAATGATATTCAGTAACAATACTTAATTCTGTGATGCCAGGCATCAGGACTATGGTGCAAGTGTAAACCTCTCTGCTTAGCAGCAGAAACTTCCTGCACTTCACGTGCAAATCAACACCACACTTGAATCTGCACTCTGTGCTCATTCATGTTTGCTTTCATTCTCTCTCTCACTTGCTTCCCCTCTCTGTTCATCTGTTAACTCGGAGGCAAACTTGTGGTGTAGGTACCTGTTCCTCTTGGCTTTACTGCCATTGAAAATGTCTGATTTTATGTACAGAAAGCTATGACCTTCATCTGTTTCACGTTTGGCTTTGTGGTGTACCTGTTTCTTCCTAAATAGCACTCGCCACAAGAATCAAGAAAATAAATATTAAATATATTTAGCTTGAAAAATGAAAGCTTAATATTTTATGTCTCCTTGCGTAGAAGAAATGTAGTCACTTGCAACATGAGGAAAGGTAGGAGTCTGCATTTGTAAAACAGTAAATGAGCTGAAATCTTTGTATTTTGTGAGACACAGAAGGAGAAATGTCAAGGCATAATGAAAGAATTGTTTTAGCAAAGCTTTAGTTACTTTTTTTTTTCTCCTAGGAAAAATCAGTAAATATTTACCAGAAAACTATTCTAGGCACCTCAGCAACTATTCATATTAATGTTTTCCCAGGAGGAATTGCTATAAGTAGTGGATAGCAGCTTCTGAAGCAGCTGCTGAAACTATGGTTACCTAAGAACACATGTTATAGAGGAGGGTTATTGCAGATTAGTTGTAAGAGCTCACAATTTTTAAGTCATAGCAGCAGTTCCAAGTAGTAAGCATTTCTGAGTTACTTGAAACATAACTTGTGTTCTTGTGCTCTTGTCTGGGAACAAGAGGAGAAAATGTTTTAAATCTTGCATGTCTGCCTTTGCCATAGTAGAAGAGTATTGGAAAGTTGCAAAACCTGTAAGTGGCCTGCCTCTCTTACTCGTTATTATTGTGATTGTGTCACTGTTAAATCCTAGTAGTTGAGTTTTGAGCCTTGATTTTACTGTAACTTGAATTTGTCAGAACTAATTTGTTATTTTGAGTAATAACAGCTTTCAATTTATCTCTTGTATTCAAAGCTGCAAGTAGATATTTGAAATCCAGGAGGCTTTACTGATTTACATGTTACAAGGTTGTAGCAATCGCTTAATTCAGTCAGAGCATGAAGAACTAGATTATTTTGCTTTCTTCTCAAATGAATGAGCATTTCTACTTGAAGACCAGCCAGATGTTCAGTTGTGTGGAGTAGTAGATAGTGTGTTTAAATGCAGAGCACATACTTACAGAACTGATTCCCAAGTATTAGCAGATTTTTGGAGTAGCTGACATGGTTACTGCTTTTACTTGGCTGCTAGTAACTTGCAGCTTGTGAATGACTGTAGTCAATTGCCCCTCTCTGTTCCTGTGCTCCTAATCTGGGTCAATAGGGAGCTATGGATTGACATCCACATCTCAAGATATTTTATATGATGTAGTAGTAATACGGGCTCTACTGTAGAATTTGATAAATTGTACTACTGTAAAATAAAGGAGCAGATTTGCCTATCTGCTGCTATCTTTTGTTCAACAAATAGCTCACAGAGTGGTGTTTTTTTCATGTGCTCAATCTTAGTTTTGAGAAGGGAGCAGTGTATGGGGAAAACCCATGCAAATTTATTACAGTAAAAGGTATTTAACACTGCTTGTTTAAAAGTGAAAAGACTTGTCTGCGTGTTAAAAAAAAAAGTTTGAACTTGCATTGGAAGTGATTTCGATTGGGACCTTGTTAAAAATGGAGAGAGAAGACCTTGGTTTTGCAAATAAGCAATATTTTAGAGTTATGGCCTAGAGCTCTTTTTGTGCTTGGTGTGTTGTGTGCTCAGTTGTGTATGTGCTTGGCTTTATGCATTTAGGCTGTTAGTAACAGGCTGCTGTTGCAGAGGGAGGCGACTACCCTGGCAGGCCAACCACAGCCCCCACCCCCACCTCCCAAGTGGCCTGGGATGATCTCAAGTGAACAGCTGAGCTTGGAGCTACACCAGGTGGAAAGGGAAATTGGGAAGAGAACCCGTGAGCTGAGCATGGTGAGTGCCATGGGGGTGGGAGGCAGAGAGGTACAGTGGAGAGCTGTGTAGCTGGCTGCAGCCCTTTCACCCTGGCAAAAAGGCTCTCTGCTGGATGACCGCAGCTGGAGTCGTCCATCTCCCTCTTCACCTCTTTGTTCTTCAAAACCTCCTGAAAAGTATCTTGATTCTTCTTCGTGAAGAATTTGAATTCTAGCAACTTTAAAATACTGTGCTGTTACTTCATCACCATTTGAAAATAATTGTGGCGCTGAACTTTTTGAAAACTAAGAATTGTCTCCAAGGTCACTGTGCCATGAGTTGTATAAACTGCTTTAACATAGAAAACATAATCTACAGGAACAGGCTAGTGTTCAGAAGTCTGTGTGCTGTTACAGTCTATGGTCTTTGCTTCTTGTTACAAGAATCATCCCTTCCTTTTGAGAAATACTGTGTCCTGAGAGGATGAGCATATCGTACTGAGTCTGTTTTCTTGTCTTACGGCTTTTGTGGGTTATGCCGTATGACTCCACTTTACAGGCCTTCGTCATCAGTACCAAAGGATGAAGTCTCAAATTCTTTTAACACAATGTTAAAGGATTTTTCTTCTGTCCTTTTTTTAAAGGAGAGCCAGTCTTCACTGGATATAAAAACCAAACTGGTCACCACTAAACAGACAGAAAATGGACAATTAGAACCACAAAGCAAGGTTCCAGCTGAGGACCTCGCACTGACATTCAGGTAACATGGGTCTTCAACCTTTCTTTGTATAACAGGAGAATGACTTAATAAGGGTCACTCTCTGGTACATGAATAATACCCCTTTGCCTCACATTGTCTCTGATGTGGAAGCATCTACTAGGAAAAGATTATACAAATCAAGCTTTTATAGTGCAAGCATGAATTAAGGGCTGTTTCAGCTGATGAGTAGGTGAGTGGAATGAGACTGTATACCAGTTAACTCAACAGAAGAATTGCAATGTTTGTAAGACCAGAAGCCATCTAGTCAATATTGGATGATTAGTAGGGAAGAGCAGGAGATAAACAACAACCATAAAAGAAATCTTTATCTACCGTTTTAGTTTCAAAGAAAAGAAATGTTCCAAATGTGAGAGGAAAGTTATTCCATCCTGCTAAGGTTTGTGATGTGGATGTTGTCTAGGAAGGTATGTAACTTTGAAACAAAGTTCACTTTTATTTGTAGGCAGTAATTTTTATTTGTGTAGATGCTGGGATTGATTTAAACTTGCATTTGATAGTCAATTGAAATAAGATGTTGGCTGGGAATGCTGGAAGCATCTGTGTATTCAGACTAGTACTTTGAACAGAAAAGCTCAAATGCTGCGGATGTTTCACTAAGTCAAGTTCACGTAACTTCATGTGAGCAGTTTGGAATCTGGATATTTATTCAGAAAGTGTATTTGTTCAGAAAATGTATCCCTCTCAATTGCTTATGAAGTCCTATAACCAGTCCTTGAGTTCTGCGCTGCACCATTAGATTGAGGCCTCCAGAGTGAAACTAATTTTTCATATGAAATTCTGGAAGTAGTGAAATTGAAACAATTATTTCTTTTTTAAATTAAAAAAAAAAAAAGATAAATTATCCAGATAAGTTAAATATCCTGGAATGTGTGCATTGTACAGATTGATACTGTTCATCCTGTGGCATATACTGAAATACTTTGCAAAATATAACTAATCTAGAACCCTAAAAGTATGTAGTCTTGTTTGCTTTCAGTTAGCCTTACATTAGTTCTTCTCTCTCTGGTAAGAACCTGCAGCATACCAGGCAACCTGTTTATTATACAAGGCAAGTCTTTACATGTTTACACACGTTCACAACTGTTCATTGAGATGCTGTGGCAACAAATATTGAAGTCCTTTTACTTAAAATAAAAGAAAAATCTCAGTAATTACTTCTCTTCATCCCCTCCCCCTTTCTCCTCAACTTTTTTTCAGCAGTGATGTTCCAAATGGATCAGCCTTGACACAAGAGAACATTGGCCTCCTGTCAAACAAGACGGCCTCTCTCAGCCTGTCAGAGGACCCAGAGGGAGGAGGAGACAACCATGACTCCCAGAGAGCAGGAGTTACGCCCACGTCTGCTCCATGAAGTGAGGCCAGCATACCCCAGAGTTTGTTTTGCTGGGGTGTTGGTAGCTTCCATCACGTTTTTTTTCCCAAGGGTGACTGGAGAAACCCAGGAGCAGCAGCAGTAGCAGAGCAGCAGGTCCAGAGGCAATGTGCACAAACACAACTACTAGAAACAAATCCTGCACATAGTTCACATTAACGCATTTTTTAATTAAAAAAAATGAAAATTAGCAGTATCTGCAAGCGATTCAAATTAAATTTGTTTTTGTTCTGTGAATGAACTTTATTTTAATAACTTTGGATGCCTTGGATCCCAGGGCTTAAAAAAAGAAGATATTATATATATACTCTGTTTGATTAATTGTATGATCTTAATGAAGTAGGTTTTTTTCTTTTATTTTGGTATTATTACATACCCAGTGCATAATTCCTTATCACCTTAATTTCTCAACAACTAAAACACCTGGCTGCTTCCTTGTATGGTTTAAGGGTAAACAAGGAATGAGGGTTGGAGAGTAGCTGTGAATTGCAGTGTCAAAACATGTGCAGCAAACTTCAGACTTAAAACAGTCCCTCCCATTGTGGCTAGGAACTGAACCCTAGCTTGTGCGAGGCTGCTTGCTTAAATTACTTGAGTAATTTAAAGTACAAGTGACAGAATCTTTGCAATGCAACAGGTACAGTCCTTCGTGTATGTCCCAGCACAGCATGTGTAATTAAAGAGGATAACAAAATAAGTTCCCAGCATATGTTATTTGAAGGTTGCTGGCCTTTTATTTTGTTTGGTCTAAAGAGGTCAGCAGAATGCAGACCGATCTACTACAGCCTGGGTACTTCTGAAGCTGGTTAGCTGGGGCTTGCGGTGGAGAGGCTTAACTAACCAGTGAAGGCTGTACAGCTGTGACCAAGGCAGAATCTCTAGAAATAGGAAGTAGAGTGAACATAAGGTTATGCAGTTGCTAGAAAGATGTTAACTGCCAATGAGCTGGTGAACCATGTTAGTTCATCCAGTGTTTGCTGGAGTTTTTTTCCCCCTTCTCACTACACCTTTAAAACAAGCTTACCCAAAGTCCATACAATTAAGTTGATGCAGAAGGACTTACTGACCTCTCTGCCTTTTGAAACAGGCCTTTCACGTATGTATTCTTCTCAGCAACTCTTGCCTTTGTTTCTTCTTCATTGCTATTTTATTATTAAAAACATAATAATTTCCTCTGTAACCTGATTTTTTTTGTTGTTCTTTCTTTTGTTCAGTGATACATCAGTTACTTAATTGGAATGCTGTTGTGAGGGCCTTTTACTAAAGGAGACCAACATCTTTGATTTGTGTGCATCAATGATGGCAATCTTTAAAAAATAGAGGGGAATTTTTATTTCTTTTTTAAAGTTGACATTGTTTAAGGTCTGTGTGTGTTAGAATTTGACACCTGAGAATCAATCTGCAGCTTGTCTGCCACTGCTGCGGTGACTCCTTCCTAGATTCACCTTTCTTAGGGGAAAAGTTGCATCAAAATGGCCACTTAAGGTACAGCACAGATCCTGTCAGAAGTAGTCAGAAGTGCTGAAAAGCAAATTTTGCTTGATAGATCTAGTGTGCTACTTCTCCATGTAGATGCTTTGTAAGCATAAGTTGGAGAAATGGTAAGCCTTTCTAGATGTTTTCTTTAAAAGTTAAAGAAATGAAAGAGACTTTGTTCTTGCTGCACATTTTTTGACTCTCTTGACATGCACCGGGGTGAAACTCTGTATGTGAAGAACTCTGTGGAGAATGATTTTAAAGTGCTGCTCCCTCTGCACCTTCTTGGCCTGTTCTTGTTTTTTCTTTCTGGGTTAGACTACTAAATCGGAAAGCACTGGTTATGTAATAAATTACTGCATTGCTTTGGTTGGGTAAAGCAAGAGTTAATAATTTTCTTGGGTTTTAGTTTTTTTTCCTTAACCTTAACTCCTGCTGAGGTCATAGCAACCTTGGGCTAAGCTTTGCATTCATCATACTGTTAAATAAAACAAAATGGGGGGTGGGAGGGGATACAGTCCCACTATTGCCTACCAGTAGGAGAGTCCAAACAGAAGACTCTTTTGAGTAGCAATTATTTAATTTGCCCAGTCAAGGCACCGCGTTTATATACTATTTCACATTGAATTTGATTATGCCCTACAGACCTGGCTGGTCAAGGATTTGATACACATATTGGCTTGGGATTCGAGCTTTCTTTTTTATTTAAATAAAAATTTATATATAAATATATATATACATATATACATAGTTATATCTGTATATATATTGGGTATGTTTTAAGAATTTTTTCGCATGAGCGCAGCTGTTGTGATCAAATGTCTGGGAGGTAGAAGCACTGAATGAAAATAAAGGCTTTTTTCAGCACACACGCCCACACTTTCCATATGTCTTTGCATGGGTTTATTTCGCTCTTACTTGAACTTTGGCCTCTTAATTGCCAAGAGTAGTTTTGAAGCTTGTTGGTTTGTTTTTTTTTTTCTAACCCCTCTTAACTTCTGGCAAAGAATCATCTTTGCACTAGAATAGCTTCATCTACACCTTGCCCCCATCCATCTGTGTCTCCTACTTGAGGCCCAGCATTACAGCCGCTCCCCTTCAAGCTGAGCAGAGCTAGGCTGATGCAGTTTTGAGCCTGTCAGGTCTGTTCCTCCCTCCTCTGCTCTGGGCATGACGATGATTAACATGTTCCCCTGGCAGTCTGCTCACAAGTCAACTGACACAGGCACCGTGCCCTTTTCTCCTGTCCTTAAGTGCAGAGCACCACTGTGAGGTCAGCCTTCTCATTGTTGTTTTTAATTAATTTATGTCTTCCTGCTGTGTCTTTATTAACACAGGGAGTTCATTTTAGTTGAGATAATTAGTGCAATATTCTAATCTAGGAGGACAAGCTCAGAATGTATGTTTTTTGACTGCAGTAATTCTTGATGTAAAATGAATTTTCAAAGACGGTTATGATACATTTGAATCTACAGATTCATTTTCAACACTAGGAAGAAAATCTGGAGGGGCAAAAAACTTCTTGCCTTTTACTGCTTGTGCCAGTTAGTTTCCTTGCCAGGTTAGAGATTAATTTTTTCTCTAATTTTGCTCCCGGGAGGAATTCTGCAGTAAGAGCTATTCAGATTGCTGGCCTGCGTATGGTGAATGCTTCCAAAACCTGTGGAATAGAAGAGAGACCTTACTGTTGTTTTTTCTCCTTTATCCAGCTCTCCGTGCTGTACTTTGTGCATAGTGTCCTTGTGATCAGTGTGTCCAGGTGAATGCCCTGTTTGCCCAGTATTATAGTTTGGCTTGTTAAATAGTTTGTTTAATATCTACCAACAGTATTGATTTTTTGCTTTGTTTTTTCCCCTCCTCCTCTTATCCTTTTTCTGCTTTTTTGCAGAAGTTTAGTTGACAAAACAAATCAAACAACAAAATGCAGTGCATGCTTTTAAGTCTTTCTTGAAGCTGCACCTAAAATTTTCCCGTTGTGTGGAAAAGCATGCTGGTAGAACTGGGAGGACAAATAGCTCTACATATAATGGAAGCATTGATGGTTATAGCAAATAACTAGGGAATTAAAATTGCTGGAGTAATTGTATACTGCTATGTTCATTTCTATAGCCTATCATTGTCCCAGCTGTACAGGAATGCTGTTCACCTCAGTGAAATTGGTCTCAGCTAGAAAGTGGTTTAGTTCCTTCTACTTGGGCAAGAAGAAACAGTATTACAATGGTGTTAGGGCACTATTGCATCATTTGGTATGTAGGTTATATTTTCTACTGCAGTAGACAACTTTGAACACTCATTGATAACCTGGGTTTCAGCGCCAGCATGGCCAAACCCCCCTGAACAGGAAGCTTCAAGTGTTAGGTTAAGTTTTAGTATGCCAGTGATTCAATCAGTGTAGAAATGATGCTTGTTTATTCTGTAGTGTTGTTTTCCTCCTTCTCCTGTCAACAGCTCTTCTTCCTTTCCTGTGAGCTAGTTCTCTTTCTTTAATAGAAGAAACCTAATACCTTTTCTTCTGCCCCTCTTGTATGCTACTGTATCCTGTCCCATTTTAGAGCAGGACTTTTTAAATTTAGATCAGAGCACCTTTCAAACTTGCAGCACTGTTATCCCCTTTCTTCTCAAGTTCTTCTCTGTCTAGTTTCTTCTGAGCCTTATTCTCTCCCTTTTGTCCATATGTTCCTTCCTTTCCTTCTGTGGCTTCCCTGTTCACCCTCCCTGATTGTGTAACAGTGACAGCTTGCTGCCTCAAAACAGAGCATTCAAATGAATTCGCTTAGCCAATAACTTCTGTGAAGTTGCCTTTTCTAATGGTGTTATTACTCAGTGATGCACAAATGTGATATTGCCCCTACTGGTAGGCAAACGGGGGATCTGTATAAACATGGTAAACTGCTGTTTTTCTTTAAAGGAGAGCCAAAGACTTGTGCTTTACACTTTTTTTCCCTGGTGTAGCCATTTTGATTGTCAAATCTTTGTAGGGTTTTGTGAGTTGACTCTATTATCCTAACAACAATTTACAGAAGTTAATGATTTTCAAGCCTTATCCATGCATTGAATTGTGGAAAATCATTCCATTTAGTTATACAATTTGCAATGTACTGAGATGTATCTGGGGTATTCTGACATGTTTTCAGTCTCTCATGCACTCTCTCAGCTGATGGAATGGCTCATTAGAGAGGGAGAAGAAACATAGAAACTTTATATAAAGAAGCCTTGTCTTTAAGTGTTTAAATATAAATTGAATACTGATCTAAAACTTCTTCACTTACAGTAAAAGATAAATCTGTGTTGCAAATGTAACTGACTTTTAAGCCCATTGGAACTGAAAAGACTTGTCAAACTGTAGCATTACATTAAATTAGATGTGGAAGAAGCAAACTTGTATGATGATATTCTCTTGACGGCATAAATTGAGTAAGGTGGGACAAATTCTTTATTAGAAAGGACTAGGAGTGAGGCTTTTCATTGATAATACAAGAAAGCTGCGTGCATTTCCCTTCCTTGATCTAACTTAAACTCTTGCAGGCTGTTACTAAGATTTTCAGGTTCAGAGAGAAATCTGTAAGTCAGAGTAGCATAAACCCTCATTTCCATTTCTAAATCTGGACTATAATGAAGTAGACTTACAGGATAGTTATCTGAAGACCTCCAATATAAAGTACTTTGGTTGACTAGCTATTTCAGACCCACTTTTATGGTCCAAGAAAGTCAGTGCTAATTATCAGTGGCGGGAAAGAAACCACATAAGCAGTGTGCAAGTTTTGTGCTTGTCTGTATGTGTATGAAGAAGTTTTTGTAGTCCTAGAATAGATAGAAGGAAGACTGAGCAAGACCAGGGCATGATGTTAGCTTCATATTCAGATTTTGTCATTGTTCGCTTTCCAAAATACACACTACTTATTTCTGTCTCCTAATGTTGGTAGCACTCATTTAAAAACAAGCAAAAAAAGTCAATGTGTCAACAGCTTAATTTTTTGTATCACAATAAATCAATTCCCCTGGATGAAAAAAAGGAGGCAAAAGTTCTCGATTTGTCTAAATGGTAATTTAGACATGAACTGGAAAAACATTTGCCTTGCTCGAGTAAATGTAAACTCTGAATTTATGAGGAAAGTGAAACAGCTCTTCTGAGCCACCTTTTAGGTATAGCCTCAGTGCTAACAGTTGGGTGGTTGTTACTTGTGGTATACCAGCATACAGATTATGTAGCGCAAATTGATTAGTTCTCAGATCAAATATAATCGGAAATGCCAAAAATTTCATTGGGTATTCTCTTTTTCTGTACTCAGCTGTTATCAACTGCATTGTTTTCTGTTGAAATGTCAGGGGTGTGAAACAGGCTACAGTAAGTTATTTTTAGTTATACAATATAAGTAAGCAATTTTGGGGAATGTTATCCCAGCACAGTGTCCTTACACAGTTAACACGTGGTCTTTATTCTTGTGTAGGAAGAAGAATGTAACTGCTTAGTGTTGTTACAGTCTTCAAGGCACTTCTTGTGATACAGGTAGAGCCTTGATTAGCAGGGAAAGGAGAACAAACTTAATATCGATTTTCTTTATAATTTTATTTCCCCATGGCAAGTGTAATATCATGCCGTGGAAACTCTGAACACTATGGTAAGTAAAGAGGGTGCAGCTTTTTCTGAAATTTCCCAATAAAAAGAGTACATGGGAACATGGATTTGTCTGCATCGGGAACATCCCAGTCATTTGAAGCTTAAAATATGTGACCATAATAATTAAAATTGGATGTCTATAGCTTAATACCTAAATAATTATCTAATCTTTCCCAGGCAATCTCTGCAATTCCAGTGAGTTTGTGTACGATTTTAGTGCAAATTGCCAGGTGTTCAGCATTTGGGAAAGTTTAGGTGCCTAGCTTCATCCAGCAAGGTGTGTGTCTTTGGATATACAGGTTGGATGTTTTCATATTCCAGGAAACAACTGATTCTAAGATTGAAAGTTTTAGGAAAACACAATTATCAACTACAATATGAAAAATACAGTCTTGGGAAAGATGGAAGCAACAGGTGGTGCAGTGTCTCTGAAAATAAAAAGCATTAGAGATGATGGAATTACATACGAAATGTATATGGGGGAAAATATATCTGTAAGCAAAAAAAAAAAAAAATCTTGGGGAGTATTTGATGTTTAAGAAATTATTTGTTTCTTTGGAATGTTAAAAAGATTTATTAATAGTTCTGTGGCAGACAGTACTCACAAGTCTTTGGCATCCAAACCAGATTGTGTATTGGATGGATCCCACAACTGGATGTGTGCACTGACCTCTTTATTTCTAGCATTTTAAAAAGAAACTTGGTAGCGGCATTTTATAAATGTATAAAGCAACCTGAGACAGAAGAGAAGAAACCCTGTTCACATCACAGCTGCTGCACAGTTTACAACTGGTACCTTTAATCCGCAGCCTCTCCTAAGTGAAGCTGCTCTAACATGGGCAAATCTAGCATATCAAATGACTTTCAGTTTTTTCTAATTTTAAGGAGTTCCCATTACCCCTTTGGCCTCTGCTTGCTGTGTAAGCAGCCTCTCTGCTAAGAGGATCTTTCCTTGAAGTCGGCTTAGCAACTGTTCTGTAGCTTGATTATTTTTCTCTATTTTCTATAACTGGTAGCATAGTGTTGGGCTCTTTCCCCATTGTATTTGTTGCTATGGGGAGGAAGAAGTGAGGCAAGGCATGCGTGGGAGGAGGGAGGAAGAGTTGTGGGATCTTCTATATGACAGGTCGCACCCCCTCTTTGAAATCATCTGCTTCCAGTTGTGGGATTTCTCTATAGATGACCTGTTTTTCCTGGTTTTTGTAAGCCTAGTTTTCTTTGATCTTGTTAGTTCCATACAAGTCTCCCCGAGACATTCTGCAGTCATTATCACCTTTTTGGGTGGAGTTTATTTTATTTTTTGGTTTGTTTCATTTTTTAAATAACTTTTTAACATTGGTGCATATATGCTTGGGATAAAGCTCATGTAATTTTCCAATCGTATTGATTGTATGTGATTGTGCCCTGCAGAGGTATATTTAACAAAAAATAAAATAAAAAGGATAGTCTAGGTAATAAAGGAGACCATGAGATTTGTTGAGTCAGGTTATGAACTATTTCTTGAATTTATTTAGGATCCTGGATAAGTTAAATTCCCTGTCTGCTGTTCTCATAAATCAATGCTAAACAAAATGTCATGAATTCTCTCTTTCTGCTTGAACTTGTTGTTTTCTTGCTCTTCTTTTCCTTCTGCTGTTTTCTTCCTTTCCTGCTTCTCTTCCCCATCAAAAAAAAATCTTGAGTCTTTATGGGAATGGCTGACTCTGGGTTGATATTGTGAATATTTATTGTTTGTAACTATCAAAACATTTTTAATAGGAGTAGAGATTAAGTAGAACGTATGAGAAGAATTCCATAAACTGAATTGTTTGCAAGTTCAGGGGAATTTTGAAGTCTTGATCATACAGGCCTGGTCATGGGGGAGACATTCAGAGGCATACAAGGCATTAAGATCGCTTTCCTTGAAAGGTCAGATGCTTTACTACCTTTTGGAAAAACTCTGAGATAACAAAAGGAGTAGAAGAAAGAGTTCACTATATCCAGCTCCCTGTGTCTTTACTCCTGCAACATACTTTTTAAACTCGAAAGAAAAGCCTTCTAGATATGTTGAAGTGGGACGGAATGGATTGAAGGAGGCAAAAGGCAAGAGGATCCAGAGATCTGAAAGTCAGTATTTGTCTCCTTTATTTCTTTTTTTAGAACTATATAGCCAACAGTGTCACTTTTGTATTAAAGAACAAGGAAGTGGAGACCTATTGTGTGTGCATGGTGGTTATATAGAAAAAGCCATATGTTGAAATGCTGTTTCTTCTCTCTTCACCTTGCATTTCTCCCTCTTAAAGCTGACTCAGCCTCACCTTGCTTCCACATAGTGTCTAAGGGTCCTTTTGAGTTGCAGATTCAACAAAAAAATGAGTGGAAAAGTGGTGATTCACTACTTGGTTTGTAAATAGATGGAAGTGTCTACAAGGTCTTACTGCTTTTCTGTCAGCATTTATATTAAATGATAAATTAATGGAGAACACTTTGAAATATCTCTCATTTTCTGTCTGGGATGAATGTGCATTCTTCGAAATTTTGTGTGAGGTATAAGACTGACTGTGTAAGACTTTCTCCAGGTCAGGGTGTTTGTTCTCTGCTGGGCTGGAGCTAAGAAGCCAAATAGCAGAGAAGGCGTGTGCATCTGTTTGGGGGTCTGGTCTGTTCTCTGACTCTGCCTGTAAGCGAAGTGGCTTCTTCATGTGTTCAACAGAGGTGAACGAGAAAGGATACCCAATTAGCAAAATGGATTATTTTGCTCGAAGACAGTTTACGTATTTAAAAAACAAAACAGAACAAAACAAACCCTTCAGAGCAAGGAGCAAGCAGTGTGTCTCTAATGTTCAGCCTGGTTTGGAACTTGCCTTAAAGTGAGAATAAGGTTTGCCCCACAGTCTAGTTTGTGTTTTTTAATCTTCTCCTTTCACTCCTTTTTGTGGGCTTTAGCAAGTCAGTAGCCTGGCTATAAATCTGAGTGTGACTCAACATAGTCTGGTGTGGAATAAGCTGCTGCTTCGCTGAAAAGCTATTCCTTCTCCTATTCCAGGGCAAGCACAGCCTTCTGCCTTGGGAGTTCATGCGTATGTTTATTACTTCTGTACTTTTGATCTAGTCTGAGGTGTGTGCTTTGCTGGACTGAAGCCCATCACTGCTGACTGTTAGGCCCCCTCATGCTTCCACATAGTTGTATTTTTCTTGCTGGAAGCATGCAGTTCCTATAAAGGGAATTGTGTTTAGTGGGCAATCCAGCAGAAAACTGGATGTTTCAGTTGGTGATGGTTTCCTTTCCCTTTTTCCCACTAGTCTGAGGGTTCAGGATGCTCAGGTACTCACTTAGGAATTTAAAAAAAAAAAAAAAAGGTGTATTTCTGCAGTGGCTGGCTTTTAAAGAAGATCTGAAGTGCTGTGGAGAGTCGGATCCCTGTGGCAGGGAGCAGTGGCTGCTCTGCACCAGAAGAGCTTTGCGGAAACTTGGAGGGTTTTGTATACAGAAAAGAGGGGAGGCTGTGTTCAGGAGGATGGCAGCTCCTGGAAGATTTTTTTTTTTCCCTTTGGGTATGGACACCAGGGTACAAGGGAGCTGGAAAAGGCTAGCCCAGAACACAGGATTTCTTGATCCCATCTCGCTTCATGAGTACAAGTCTCCCTGTGTGTTACTGTAAAACTCAACAGTGAGTGCCCAAAGCACAACCCAAAATCTAAGCAAATTTGTGTTCCTACTCGCCACTCGGGTATGTTTAAGGGCTGTTTCCAGCTTCTACAAAAAAGGGGCAATTCAGAGGACAGGGCGAGCATGTTGAGAAAACACACTGTCTCCCTGCTGCTGTAAACTGCTCTGGGCTCTTTTCTGTGAAAAGCAGAGAGCAGAGCTTGTGATCTTCCTCCAGAGGTGGCAGGCAGCGGTGTGCCATACTGCACAGCTCCATGGGCACTTGGAAGCGGCAGCAGCACCCTGAAGTGAAGGGGTCCCCTGTCCTGGCTGAGATGTCTTGAATTGTTTCTGTAACCTCCTTCCTTGTGATTGTGAACTCTTGACTCCCTGTCTCCTGGACTGTGAGTGTGGGAGAGACTAAAACTGAGGTGTGATGCATGATCCCTCTTGTCCTAAGTCACCAGGCTTAGAGCTTTGGTGCTTGGTGATTTTGAGCAGCTGGTCCCTGCTTTGGGTCTGTGAACAGCAGCTTTGGGAGAAAAACAGTCCCTCCACTAGAGCAAACAAAGCTGCTAATGATTTGTATTAATGCACTTGTCATTTTGGATGTTTCCTTAGGTATAGCTCTGCCCAGGTGCAAGTGCTGGGTTCTTTCTTTGAGCTGAACGTGCAATAAATTGCCTCTTACATACCGCACTCAAAAAAATATATTTATCAGCCACCCTAGAGGGTATGGCTTGGGCAGCTTACAGATTCCTTCAGCCCTACAGTGTCAATTCTGAAATTAACCTCACTGTTAATAGGGCCACCATCATTAAAGCATTTCCATGCTCGGTTTTAGGTGTTTGGGCAGTCTTTCATAGTGAAGTGAGCGTGCAGTTGCAATACCAGTGTACTTTGTCACACTGGGAAGACTTCATTCACATTAGCTTGAGGTATATGGGATGTGCAAAATACAATCGGTGTTTGCTCTTGTTTTTACTGCATTAAACTAAGTATTGGGTGAATGGAAACCCATGCTTGGATGTCTGCCTGCTGGGTGTGGAGCATCCCTAATTCCCCGCAAAGACCCTGGGACCTGCAAGCATATGAGTTACCTTGGAAAATTAAATCAGCAGCCCCTTGAAGCAACAAGGTATAGTGTGAGAGTCCTTTCTTATAAAGGACATTTTTACCTCCTGCAGATTGCAAATGCCTAACCTGTGGGTTACTCACTGACTTGTGCTGCAGGTCTGGCCTGATCTGTGGTCAGGCAGAAAGCAATTCTGAGGAGCAGGCGTTTGTGTGTGTTGCTGGGCAGTGTTGAGAGAGGATTGTGTAGCTTTTGTGCTTGCTTTTGAAGATATCCCTGATTATAGAACTGATGAGAGAGCAAGAATATTGTTCTGTTGGCGAGAGGCAGTTTTAAGAGTGGCACTTGTGGTCCCAGGCTATGGAGGGGAACCCACAAAAGCAAAGTTGGGTCCAGAGCATGTCGACCTTTATTTCACATGCATTTATTTCCGCAGTCTCTGTCCCATTTTTATTCTAGCCCTTACTGGTATAGTAAGGTCTTTTACTTTCCCCTAAACCAGTTTGCAGCTGCATTTTCCATTAAGACTTGGGCTCTTACTGGAGACCAGTACCAGGGCAGCTCTAGCACCTGCTAAGCCAGCCAGCTCCTGGTTTTGACGTTCAGGAGGCAATGCTGTTGAATTTGTAGAGCAACTGCATCCTAGATCTGAAACTGTGTTGCTCAGTCCTGCTCCCAACACTGCTATGCATGGGCTGGAGGCGGGGGGAGATGCAGTCAATCCTCATCTTTCCAGTTGTGCTGGTGTCCAGTGAAAAGGTGAGTGTAGTTAAGAGGGGACATATTTGAAACTGCAGAGTGTGAAGTGGGGCAGTTTCTCTCAACTTGTGTCTGTTTGTTTGGGAATGGGGGTGACGGGGCTTGGGGCAGAGGGAAGCGTTTTGCTGAGCTACAAGATACCAAAGTGAGATTTACAAATACCTTAGATCATCATGTTTTTATTTGAACTCTTGAAACTTTGGTTGTTTTTTTTTTTTCCATGGTATGAGCAGTTATTTTTCTGTTGGCAAGAACCGAAGGCATCTGGCACTTGTGTGGGGTAGGTGGTCGAACTTTCCCTTGTCAGATTGAACTTTAAAACATCTTTCAAACTAAACATTGCTTTTTTCTGCTCTTTGCTTAACCTTCTGCAGCCGGTCATCAGCCTTTGGCCTCAGCATCCTGCTCCCCTCCCACCCTCCCCTGCTTTTGTCTCAGCTCTGCTTGAGCACAGAAATCCAGTGGGAAAACTGCTTTGGACTGGTTTGGGCTCAAGCAGGACTGCCTGTCCTCTTAACGATTTGCATTTACATACTAAAAGCAGAAGGCTGGAGGTACAGGGACAGGTAAGAGAAACATATTCCACAACTAACTCCTTGTCATAGGTTCACTTCCCTTCATAGGAGCCTATGAATTTTAGCTGCTGCCAGAGTAGTTTTTTTGTTCTGGGCATGGGCTGGAGAAGCCATTTTGAGAGGGCCCTCCCAGCCCAGCTCTCACAAAGGCTCACTTCTATACAACTCAATAATGTGTCATGCTTGACTTTCATCCCCGACCTGTAGCAATGCTTCATGGTGTGGAGAGCAATTCATAAAGTCAGGTTGTCCTGAGTAATCACTGATCTCTTGCCCAGCTGTAAAAGAGCACTGCTGACTTGCTTTGCGCTTTGTTTTTGGGGTGTGGGGGGACAGGGAAGGCTTTTCTTCTCGAGCCCAAGTCAATCTCAAAATGGTGTGAGCTACTTAACATTTGCTGGGCTCTTTAGCACACTGCATGGGTGCTGTGGGATGTTCACGCCGCCGTGGGTAGCACTGGTGGGTTCAGTAGAGTGGTTTCTGGAGGGTGAGCTGTGGGTCCGCCAGCCCAGTTAGTCATCCTTTCATGCAGCGATGAGAAACAGTGGGATGGAAATGTCCTGCACTGGCTGGAGCCTGGCTGTGTTACACAGCAGGTGTGGGATGAGGGGGAGTTTCTGTACACTTGCCCAGAGCCTTCTGACTTTGAGCAGAATCAGCAAGTTTTCTTGGCTTTCTACACTTCTTACAGGGGTGAAGCAGAGGAAAAGAGCCCTTCCTAATTTTTATGTTCCTCCTTGCAAGTAATCCCTTTCAGGCAGTGATGTTGTAATACTTTTGGGATCCTTCCAGGGTGAAAGCGGTTGACATGGAGCGTGTGGCAGTGCTGCAAGGGAAAAGGGAGTGTCAAAGAGCTGTGGAGGGAGGAGGAGTGGTTTTTTGGCCAAGTGCTACAGGAAAGAGCTGGCCTAAGAAATAGCAAGGGCTCTTGCTCCAAAGGGCAGCTGTCGCCTCTCAGGATGGTAGTTCGCCGCAAGTCTCGCATCTCCCCTCTTGCAGGAAATGCTGTGTACATAGATTGGGTATGTTGGGGGCTGAGCTGGCCCTAGTGGCTGATAAATTTGATTGAAGGCATTAGTATGAAGTCCTGTATCTCCTCTAAGTTGATGGAGTCGGGACTTTACTGTGAAGTAGAAACAGGAAGTGTTTCCCATTTAATCAGGACAGGATGAATATGAGGTGCTTTCCCCACTCCTGTGCTTTGGGTTTTAAATGTGAGATTAGCAGCACTTTGCGTGATGGCAGACGCTGCGATCTGCCTTTATCTTGACAGAAGCAGGCAGCTGTGCTTGTACAGGCAGGTCAGCACATGCCTGCGGACATGCCTTTCCCTGGAGGTGAGCGGAGCGACAGGGCAGGGCCTGCAGCGAGGTTGTCCTTTCTGCGGTGGGACCAGCTACAGGCACGTCGGTGCTGCTGGAGCCAGGGAGAATTAAGCGTGGGTGAGAGAGGGCTGCTGGCAGGCAGCGAAGGGTTGCTCTGGTCCCAGCCCTAGGGCTGTGGAGCACAGAAGTGTGTCCAGCTTGTTGCTGGCTGATTTTTCCTGTAGGAGGGAAAGGTTCGGAAGGGCAGTGCTTCCTGGAGTACTTTCAATTGTCTGAATAGCTTTCCTTTCTCTTGCCCTCCTGCCCTGTGGGGTGTTTTTTGTTTCTGTATTTGGTTGACTTCCCTCCCCTTCCCTCCCCCTTTTTTTTTTTGCCCTTTGAGGTGTTGCATCTATCCTAAACCTTTTGAAAGATGATCTGTTTGTTGTTATCAGCAAGAGTGGTGGCTGTGGCCTGAGCAAGTAGATCTTGTTTTGCATGTTTTCCTGCAGTACTTGTTGCTATGCTATTAGCGTATGCTATAGAGGGCCCCTTAGGACTCGATATGGTCTTGGTGCCAAATGAGGTAATTTCTGCTTTTGCGGAGGAACTGGAGCCGAGGTGAAGTCATTGCCCAAGAACCCGGGGAGGAGGTTGTGAAAGAACCCAGAGGTCTCCTGCATCCCTTTCAGCTCTTGAGCCACTCCTGTTTTCTTCCCCCCAGGTGCTGGCCCACCAGTGCTGGCAAGACCACAGACACAGAGATCACCAGTGCTAAATGCAGCCGATCTTTAATTTAGTTACTCAGGAGGCAGTGCTTGAGAGCTGCGGCAGTGAGTACATGGGGGCAGGCAGAGACCTTCCCAAGTTAGACATCTCTTTGAAAAAGTCTTCCATGGCGAGCAAGTCCTGGGCGGGCTGCCAGCCCTTTCCAGTAGTTGTTTCCCAAGCTGTTGTGACTGCGGTCCATGAGCTTCCTCCCATGGGGTGTGTGAACAAACCCAACAGAGAGTCATGTAAAGGGCATCTCAAAACCGCAGCACACAAGGAAATCTTGTGTGCCACTTAATGGGCCCTAGGATGGCTGATGAGGCCTTGCTGCCAGAGCCGATGGGGTGTGCAGATCCCCTTCTTTAGCAAAGGTGGAAAACGTAAATTATCTCAGCCTTGCTGGGAGATTTTTCCGAGACCTGCTTTTCTGGAACACGGTTATTAACATTAGCCTACCCTCCTCAAGTAGCAGGTACAGTCAGTTTGCATTGAGGTGTAGTGAATTTTGGACAGGAATAGCTGTGATGCACCAGCTACACCATACGTTCTTATAAAATACACTTTTTAGGGATTAAAGATGCTCAATGCATGGAGGGGCCAACTCCCCTGCAGACCTCTTCCTTATCACCTCTCTTCTCTGCTGTAGTGTTTCCTGCATCAGTAACTTAAATAGTGTAGAGCTGAGGTGAGCCTGAAAGCACAGACAGTAATAGAAGGGGACAGAGGAGCTCAGGTGAAGGGAGAAGAGAGACCAGGAAAACTAGGAAATTCCCTGAGGAAACGGGAAGGAAACGGTCAAAAGCATTTTGTCTAAGGCCAACTGGTCTGTGGAGCTTGGGGTACCTGGGGGCTCTCCCCATTAGGAAGATGGGTAGGATCTGTACAGAATCATAAATGCACCTGGACTGCAGATCAGGGCAGCCAGGTGGCTTTGGCAGCTCTGTGCTGGCTCCTGTCGCAGGCAGGCCTGGGGAAACGCTGCATGGGTGGAGTCCTTTCGCTGGCTGATGGGGTGGGCTCAGAAGTTCAATCCCTAAGTCTTCGTACAAACTTGTCAGGGTTGAGCCTGCTGCTTAAAAAGAGGGCACGCAGGGCTTTAGGAATGCAGAGTGTATTGTTTCTAAAAGCGGTGTGTGCTCAGAGGCACGCTTGTCCTGCTGGTGGTGTCTGTCCTGATTTATCCTGCAGCTGCGGGATGAAAGGATGATTGGAGAGGACCGTGGGGCTCCTGTCACTCTGATGTTGGCTGAAACGGGGCCCATGGGCTGCAGCAGCAGTGTGGGTTTTCTGGGCAGGCGTGTGTGTATAAGCTCTCTTTCTGGTTCCAGGACAATGCATCTTTTTGTGGTGTGTCTCTTCAGTGTCTGGGGTCTGGCTGCCCCTGAGCACTACGTCGTGGAAGACGTCTGCACTGCAAAGCCACGCGACATCCCAGTGAATCCCATCTGCACCTATCGCAACACTGAGAAGAAGACCCAGGAGGGCGAGGGGCAAGAGCCAGGGAATGGCAGGCTCCCGGAGTCTACTAACCCCCGGGTCTGGGAGCTGTCGAAGGCCAACTCACGCTTTGCTGTTGTCTTCTACAAATACCTGGTTGACTCCAAGGACAGTGGGGAAAACATCTTCATGTCACCCCTCAGCCTTTCTACAGCCTTTGCCATGACCAAGCTCGGAGCTTGTGGTAGCACGCTCCAGCAGCTCATGGAGGTCGGTGGCGTTTCCTCAGCATTTTCCTGTAGCTGTCACTGGGGTCTGAAAGACAGCAAAGGTGATAGTGGGTGACCGCTGCTAAAGGGCTCTCTGGGTCAGGATGGCTCCCTGGCTTGGGAAGAGAGACCTTTATTTAAACAAGCCCCTGGGAAGGACATACACAGGCTGCTTGTCTCTGGATTTGTTTAGATCCCAGCTCTTTCCTCTGACTCCCTATTTGGATCCAGCATTCAGGGTGGATTTCCTGGGTTTGAGAGGCTAGTTTTCATCTGGAGGAAAGGAAGCCCATTTGGGAGATGAGGGAAGGGAATGGGAACAGTTTGTTTCTTGCAGATGGGCAAGCATGTAGCTGAGCAGGTACCTAAGCCTTTTCTTATGCAAAAAGCAGGAAAAGCCATGATATCAGGTCCCATTGGGAGAGGCTCTTTTTCGCATTCCCTCTCTCCCTTGTGACAAAAATAAGACACATGGGACACCCTGCGGTTCACCTGGCTTCCAGGGCTCTGCCATCCTGCGGGAGCACAGGAACATCAGCTGTTTCTTGAGGGCCTCCTTGTAGTAAGTTTAAGGGCAGTCTGAGCACTCAGCCAGGAATAAATAGCTTCTGTCTGCTTGTGTTGGACAGTATTTCAGCAGCACAGTAAGGGCCTGAGCTTCCCAGGCAGGGGAGCGTGTACGTACGCAGGGAGCCTCTTCCTCCAGCTGTGGCTCCTAAACTTGGAGGGGCGAGCTCTGGTCCTGGACTGAGAGGTAATCCTGAGTTCTGGCTCTTCTGTGGGACCTGTTAGCCCCCTGGCTGTCCAAGCACCCTTCTCACGGTCAAGACCCACTCGCCTCACAACTGCGAGTGCACTCATCTGCCACTTGGGGTTTGGTATTGCCCGTACCTTCCTTGCAGATGGGAGACTACAGCCCAGAGGGCCCTTTCTCCTTGAAACAAGGAGGTGCGAAGCAAACTGCTCCGCTTGTCCCCACTGCTGCTGTCCTTACAGATCCTGCCTCTGGAGGCAGTAATGTTGGGGTCTCCTGCCATTATCCATGCAGTCTGGGCAGAGCACAGCAGTGAACCACGTCTCCAAAATCTTCACTCGTGCCTTTCCCTCTGGGCAGCCCTTCCCACTGGAAGGGGACCCTTCTCTCACTGAGCCAGTCAGGATGCAGAGCTGCACTCCTAATCCCCCCTTTTCTATACAAAAGGGCCAGTAACACCACGTTTGCCTCATAGGAAACTCTGCCAGAGGTCCTGGATGTTCATGTGGAGCAACGTGCTATGGGATTTTCTGTGCATTAAAGCACTGAGGTTGGATATCAGTAGACAAATCATAACTGTCTTTCCAGCTGGCAGCTAGGAGCAGATAAGAAAAAATTCACTGTGCTGCATAAATCTACCCTCAAAATGATTGCTACATAGCCCCATCCCCTGCGAAAATAGATAACATATACCAGAATTACTCAACAGGCCATCAGAATTGCTCCCGGGAAGGAGCAGCCTTTGGCATCATCACAGGAGGGTTTAGAGTAAACCTTGTGAGTCCTCCTGTGACCTGTGCTGACCCGAGAGCTGCTCCCAGGCCCCATCAGTGTGATGGTCATCTTGTGTGAGGCTCTTGACGGGGGCGTGCTAGAGGGTTTGTGAACACTGTGCATAAACTATGTTAATTTTAACAGCACTGGAGAAAGCCTCGTGGTTCACATGCCAAGCTAGAATCTGTTCCTTGACAGGGGTCAGAGCGCACAGAGAAAAACATCTCTAAGACCTTAGTGCGTCTTCTGCACAACCACCTAAAGGGTCTAGCTAAGTCATGCCCACATTTGAGACAGACACATATAAAATGATGCATCGTCCCCTGACAGCTGGGGCAATGAAAGCACATGGGGATCAGAGGCAGAGAAAGAGGCAGATACAGGCAGGCATCCTGCTGCTAGCTCCAGGGAAGGAACTTCAGAGAGCAAGAGCTGGAGTCTTTTTTTGTGTAAGATGCTGGGTCAAAGACAGACAGAAGCTGGGACCATTCAAAGGCAGAGTATGGAGAGCAAGGAAGCCAGGGTCTCGGGCTGGTGATGTGTTACTTTTATGTATATTTGGGTTCCAAATTAAACATGAAGGGTGAAGCTCTGAGTGCCTGCAAATTTCTTGGCTCCATGATTTAGGCTGTTAAGCAGCAGGCAAAGGCTGCATCGCTACTTGCTGTGGGGCCTGGGAGCTATGGAAGCACAAAACCTTCTCATGGATTCCTTCTTGCTGTTTGGCTCCTCCAGGTCTTTCGATTTGACACCATTTCAGAGAAGACATCTGATCAGATCCACTTCTTCTTTGCCAAGCTGAACTGCCGGCTTTACAAGAAAGCAAACAAATCCTCAGAGCTGATATCAGCCAACCGCCTTTTTGGGGAGAAATCTTTGGTCTTTAATGAGACTTACCAGAACATTAGTGAAATAGTTTATGGAGCGAAACTCTGGCCCTTGAACTTCAAAGTGAGTTTGAACTACTTGAGATTTTTCGTTGGTTGGTTGGAGATTTTTCCTCCCTGTCCTCCTGCTTTTGCTGCATCCTCATCTTTTGCCCACAGGGAGTGCTACGCTCTGGGTGTGTGGGACATCAGTGAAGGCAGGAGGGAGTATGGGATGCAGCTCCTCCTGTCCCAGCTCACCTTAACCACAGTCACTCCCTCACTCCTCATTTCTAAACGCTGCAGTGCTATGCTCGGGAGCAGCGTCCTCCCCGAGCACACACCCTGTTAATCTGTCTCCTGCAGAAGGGATAAAAAGAGGTGTTTATAAACCCCTTGACTTAACCTTTTTTGGTCTCTTCCTTCAGGAGAAGCCAGAACTTTCCAGGAAGATCATTAATGACTGGGTGGCTAATAAGACAGAGAAGCGCATTACAGAAGTGATCCCAGAAAGAGGTATTGATCATCTCACTGTCTTGGTCCTGGTCAACACCATTTATTTTAAGGTATGGCTAACAAAACTGGGGGAGCAGCCCATTTTCCTGGGGGAAAACACGATGCTTATGTTTGTGTCTTTCCTCCCGCTCTCCCTTTTAGGGGCACTGGAAATCGCAGTTCCCAGCTCCAAACACAAAACTGGATTTATTTCATAAAGCCAACGGTGAGACCTGCAAAGTCCCAATTATGTACCAAGAGTCCAAATTCCACCATGCGTCTATCGCCCAGGACAAAGTCCAGGTGCTGGAGCTGCCTTACAAAGGGAACGATATCACAATGGTGCTGGTCCTGCCCCATGCTGGGACTCCATTGGTGGAGGTGGAGCGAGGCCTGACATCGGAGAAGCTGCAGGACTGGATAGACTCCATGATGGAGGTCTCTCTCTTTGTCTACCTCCCTCGTTTCCGCGTTGAGGACAGCTTCAGCGCCAAGGAGAAGCTGAGAAAAATGGGGCTGGAAGATCTCTTCAGTCCGGAAAATGCCAGACTCCCAGGTCAGATTGTGAGCGGGTGGAGTTATGCAGGGTGGAGACGGGGGGGTAACAGTTCCTCCACAGGCACCAGGGCAGTAAGTGCAGCAGCACGTGAGGAACGAGAACATGAAAGCATTTAGATGCTGCTGCAGTCAATGATGGGACTCTGTGGTCAGTCCCATCACGGATGCGCAGCCCTGCTCTGCACTAAAGGCACGGGAGTTAAGCAATCAATTGCAGTTCGTGGAGGATATTTTTGTTCTAGGGCAGACATGCCTTCTGCTTGAACACAGGCCGTGAAGGATGGAAGTGTGTTTTCTCTTGAGCTGTTGTCTAAAAACATAGTTTTAACTTTCTCCGTCTTGTATTTCAGGTATCATTGCAGAAGGCCGTACAGACCTGTACGTATCTGAGGCTTTCCACAAAGCCTTCCTCGAGGTAAGCCTTGTTTTGTCCCAGGGGTATCTTCCTCTTTGTTTTTAAAAACATGAAGCATTAAAAGAAAAAATAGCTCTGAACCCATGGTGTTCACTTCCTCAGCAACCTGGGGCTTTAGGGGGAAGTGGGGGCTTGGCACCCACCTCCCATGGGGAAGGAGGGAGAGCCCTCTACATACTGCATAATGCCTGTATTTTAATCTCATCTTCTCTTTTGGTTGGTAGGTGAATGAAGAAGGCAGCGAGGCATCAGCTGCTACAGCTGTCACCGTCTCCGGCCGTTCCTTCCCCATGAACAGAATAATCTTCAATGCCAACAGGCCTTTCCTGCTTTTCATCCGGGAAGCCGCCCTCAACACCATTATCTTCATGGGCAGAATAGCTGATCCTTGCTCCTAAAGGGGCTGCCAGGGCCTCGCTTCTCCCTTCTCTGCCTCTGGAAAAGGGGCAGTAGGGTATTGCCACAAAGCCTGGGCTGCTCCTGGGGTGGTTCGTCTTACTGTTTGGTGCAAGCTGCAGGGAGGGACTGTATCCAGCTGGGCTGTTACCGCTCCTCTTGCTGTGTCAGGTGAGGGGGCTCAGAGGGCACCTCACCTGCTCCATCCTTCATTCAAAGGGAAGCTCAATTTTTACTGGCACCAGTATTTTTGTGGTACCTAAGCCTGAGTCCAGCATTGCTGTCATTCGTGTATCCAATCCTCCTCCCTTTCAGGCCTCAAACTGTAACTCTGATCCCCTGGTACATTAAAAACCTATAGATCTGTATGTAACAAACTGATCTCTGAATGGACAGTTTTCACTAAGTCACTTCCTAGACTTATTTAAACTCTCCTTTTTCAACGAACGGGTCCTTCCCTGCACACCCCAGTCCCAGCAGAACAACCCCACGCTGGAGAGGTCAGTGGAACAGCAGCAGCCAAATGGCATGTGCTTGCTGGGCCAGAAACGTCTTTACACAGCTCTGCATGGAACAGCTGGTAGGTGGCAGAGCTGCCAAACACCAGAGCCCTACTTGCCAACAGGTCTGGCGTGTCCGATGTATCCGTGTGCTGAGCAGTCACTAGTGAAAGCCTCGCGTAGCCAAGGCTGTGAATCTGTCTTTTTGAGTAGTAAGCTTTAAACTAGCTCCATGCTAAAAGTTACTGCAGCGGTGTGTCTATGAACGGTGACAATGGCCCAGGAAAGGCAACCAACATCCAGAACTCTGTGTTAAAAATCTGCTATTTCATCTGCAAGTTTACCCCTACAGCTGAGGTGTCCTGGCCTGCTGCCATGCCACATGTGTGATCTGACCTCTGGTCCACCCAAGGTGGCCACGCTGCTGTAGGACCTCCGACAGGGCTGTCCTCAAGATGCAGAAGACAATGTGGTGAGCTTTCCTCTAAGATTTCGGCATTTAGGGCAGCTGCTTAAAACAGGAAGGGCAGTGAAAGCATGGTCCTGTCCTGTCGTCGGTACATGTTACGGAAGCATTGTGTGCAGACAGCTGCTAAAACACCAGTAGGTGGCACTCCCCAGTGTGCAATTTACTCTGGATTTTGTAGAACCTGTGAAACAGCTGCCTTTTTATAGAGGCTTCCTCTCAGCAGCAATTGCCACAGCAAGCCAAGCAATGAGGCAGTTAACTTAGATGTGCCAGTCTGTGGAAGAGCTGGTATGAGATGTCTGGGAACATCTCTGTAGTTTTGGAAGGTTTTGTAGCCCTCTCTCTACTATTCTTCAGTAGGAAGGTTTGAGCATCTGTGTGTGTGTTGCAAGTGGTGCATGGTTTGGACACGGAGGGTCACCTCCTCTGTTATATCATGGGGCTGTAGCGATCAGTCCCCTACATGCACACATGAGACCTGTAAAGCTCTTATCCTTTTTGTGCTGACATGCTTGCCTAGAGTAATACCTCTGGAAGAAGCTGTGTATGCAGCTGCTTTAATTGCAGAAGCTGGAAGAAAAGGGGGAGCATTTTGGAAATCACTAAGAGTTCGGAAAGCAGCTCTTCCTCTCCCTGTCACTGTGTCTTTTCTTGCTGGATCCTGTCTTCTGCTTGCTACCTCACTGTACAGCTCCAGAAACATACAATCTCCTCCTGTAGCCTCTGCCTTTGCGGTTGTGCTCCAAGCTATGGAGGGGGGAGGCTGGTGAAAGAGGAGGGCTGAGGAAATGCCTGGGTCTCCCTAGCAGAGTGCTGAACCAAACTGCTTCACCTGCCATCGGCAGCTGGGAAAGCCCTCTTGCTGCAACAGGAATTGGGCACTTGGCCTGCAGTGAGAGTGTAGTGCTTTCCCTACCTGGTGAGACTGAAAAGGGCTGAGCCTGCAGAAGTGATGAGACAAAGGTCATAAAAAAAAAAAAAAAAAAAAAAAAAAGGCATCTAAGAGGCTGGCACAGCTTAGGGCACTGCAGAGCTGCGTAAAGCAGTGATCAGGCTCTTGCACCATGGCTGATTTGAAGCGGGCAGCAAAGAGAAAATCAATGTCGGATCAGACCAGTCAGCTACAAGACACAGACGAGGATCTGAGTATTAAACCATTTAATTCTCAAACCACTCACATGCATAATGTTCTTTTACACAGTGTTAAAAGAAAGAAGAAAATGCGATTTTTTTTAATACAAACAGAATTTCAAGTATACATTTATAGAATTTTCAAAGATTCCAACCCAAGTTGCTAAGTTTTCATTCACATTGTTCTTAAAGCTGTCCAATGAGAGCGCTTTTTGCTAAACTGCTTTCAATGCAATTGTACAGTTCCCTCTACCTTGGTTTTATTTCTCCCTTCCCCAACTCTGGTTCTCTTACCACCCTTGCCTGCCCCACCTCCAGCAGCACTGGCTGTCCCTGTATGCCATCGGCCACAGAGCCGGCGGCCCTTCCAAAGAGTTTCTATCTGCCAGCTCCCACTGGAAGAGGAAAAGGAAAGTGATGGTAGAGGACCAGCTTGGGAACAGCTTATAAAAATCATTGAAGAACAGTCTGATACCCACAAGTTACACACAGCAGGCTCACACTGACATGCTGTGTGAACTGCAGACTAGTGTGAACACTGAATTTTTTTTTTTTTCCCCTTGAAATAAGGATTGCAACCAAAAATAAAAAAAAAAAAAAAAAAGAATAATTAGTACAGCAGGAAATTTCTTAACTGTGAAAGTAAGTCTTGAGTGTTAGGACACCTGTCCTAAAAAGTTTGATTTATAGGTCAACAGTTGAAGGTGACAGCACAATTTTTCTTACACATGGTTACTCTGCAAACCAGCTCAGAGCAGAATCAATGTGGGACACACAAACTTGGGTTAAAAAAAAAAAATACTGAACTGACTAGGCCTCCATATCCATGTTATGGAAAAAAAAAAAACAACCCACAAGCCCAGCAACAACTTTGTCGTGGCTTTGCTCGTTCAACTTAGCTCAGCCCTGTGCACGCGGCTGGGCCATCTGCTGTGTTGCAACTGGGTGTAACTTCTGACCTATTATAAATGGGATTTAAATATTCTTTACAGGCAAAGGTGGGTTTTTCTTGACCGATTACAAAAGTATTCTAACAGGCCGATGCATGCCAGTCCTGTTAGTGCTACAGCATGGCTGAGCTGCAACCAGGTTTGCGGTTGCGGTGGAAACTCCTGTCTGTAGTGTTGGCAGGGGCAGCGCCAGGCCGGGAGGGCTGCGGGAGCGGGAGGTAGAGCTGCGGTCGAGGGTCTGGCAACATCGCTCCCTCCTGGGCTCTGGCTGACAAGAAGCCACCTACCTGTACAGCTGTGTCAAAAGCCAGCAACAGCCATACTCATCTTACGGTTTAAAGTGCATTTCTTCAGTAAAGGGTTTTTCTTTTTTTTTTTTCTTTTTTTTTTTCTTTTTTTTTTTTTTTAAGAGGAACCTATTTAAAGTGCTGTTCTAGTTTGGAAAGGGACTCTGTTTAGAAAAAAAATGGCACCTTTTCACATGAGAGATCTGCTCTCTGTATGTGTTTGTGTGTATATATATACATATAAATTTGCAGAGTCAGATCTGCTGACTAATCACCAACATATAAAAGTGTATTATTTTTTATTTTATTGCTTTTTTACTGCTGCCTGCTCCCTTGGAGGCAGGAGGGAGATGGATTCTCCTCTTACCTTCCACACCGTTAACTAATTTCCCAGTGCAGGAAGTTGAGCCCGCAGTCTCACAGCTCTGGCAGCAGCCTTTGGCCTGTGGGACAGTTGCTATTATGCAGAATACGTGAAGTAACGAATCCACCCCGAACTGTCGGCACCCCAGAGCAAACCTGCAAGGGTCACAGCAAGAAACTGGCGGCAAAGCGGGATGATAGACCCCAAAAGGCTTCCCCCTGCTCCTGCCAGATGCCATTTTCATAGAGTCACTTTACAGAGCAGACCTGCATTTCTGAAACACAGAGGTAAGGAAAACAAATCTGTTTTAAGTGAAAGCTTTGCTGATAGAGTGTGTAGTGTGGTAACCTCAGCACTCCAAGAGAGAGAGGTAGTTACTGTCCTGTGAATCTTCTGCTGCTTAACGCAACTCAATTTCTGGAGTGATTGCTCAAAAAAAAAAAAAAAAGAAAAGGAAAAAATCCTGTGCTCTTTGTTAAAAGTTATCCCAGTTAATCTTTCTGTTGAAGACATACTTGACACTACCCTCTAAGAGGCTTTTATATTTTAGAAATTGATTGTCAGTTTAGTTCATTATGAAATCAAATTTGATTAGCAAATTGCTATACAAAGCCACTTACATTGTTAACTCTTGTTACAATACTCTTCCACTGCTCCGCAAGGAAGTGCTCAATCATCAGTGTCCCCGTTTGGGGGTTATTGTTCAGCTGAACAGGGCGCTGGGTCACAGCTTGTCTGCTACAGCGTCACCAGGTGACAGCATAGGACAGCATTTCATGCTCTGAGCAGTTTTAATGGAAACGTTAAAAAGAGCTACCGGTGTTATATTCACAGTGTTGTACAGGAAAGATGGGGAGACGCTGGGGAAAGGAGGGGGCAGAGGGCAGCTTCGGAGACAACTGGGGCACAGTTTGTGGGAGCTTCGGCTAGTGTTTAAGATACCAGAGGCTTAGGGGAAAACTGTATCTGTTCCCTTTCCTTTTCAGACAAAAGCAGTGCTTTGAATAGCTTGCTTTCATTTCTGTGAGCTAACCTCCGATACAGTCTTGTCTTGTCCTTCGCTAACCCTGCCTGTAAGCATGGGGCACAAGGTGAGGAATATGTTACCGCAAGAACATACAGCTGCATATTATTCTCTTCCTAACTCGGCTTTTAAAAGAGCTTATTCAGAAAAGTCCCTGTTTTGCCACCAAGAAGGATTACTCTCACACCCCTTGGCCTGTCCTAACTGTCAGCAATTTTACATACACGAACACAAAAGAAACATGCATTAGTTGAATGACAACACTCCCTTTACACTTCAAAATATTTCTCACAGTCATTTGCCCTGTGACAACAATGTAGCCCTGGAAACTGTCGCACATCAGCTTTCTGCTCGGGCAAGAACTTCAGGGGGGCAGAAAGGAATTAGTCTCAAGCAAAGGGTATGACAAAATTCTGCTCTCCATCCCAAATTCATCCTCAATCTAGATTGTCTGCTTCCCCCAACAGCATAACCCTGGCTTTGGAAACCTTCTAACACTTGAGAAAAGTACCTGTGTACCACCTACAAAATCATTCCCTGACTCTTCCTCAGAGAGCCGGTTTGCCCTTAGCCTGTAAAGACACAAGCACCGACGACAGCCTGTGCGCACAAAACCCCATCCCCATGTTTTTACGGAGCAAACTTAGGACTAATTCACCTTGACTCTGGCCAACTGAAGCACCCCATGGGCAGGGCACAGCCGCAGGGGTGACAAGGCTTCATGCCTCTTGCCAAAATCAAAGCTGTCATCGGGAGAATTGCACTGTCCGCCTTTTGTCAGCGTAACCCACAGCTGCCAGCCTCCACAACAAAATGGCACCTTCCTCCTCCCCACCAGCCCTCGCCTTCGTTTCAGCCAAGAGTTGTGTTCAGTTACCAATTTACATGCAATGAAGTATTAAATAAAAGCTTCACAGTAATCTATAGAGTTTCCTTAGCCGTGTAAACTCTAAGAAAACAGCATCATGGGAGCACAAACTCCCATATCAAACCAATGCCCTAGACACATAGATGAATGAATGGACCCCAGACACACCTCTTGGTCTCACGACACAGCTTTTGAACTTGACCAAATGGGGAGCCAGGTAAGTAACATCATCAGGTTAAAACTAATTTTCAAGAAGTTTCTCAGGTGTAGTTTTGTGATTCCTCCCCCTGCCCGAGACTGAGTAATTTCAATTGTACTTTTCTTCTTTTATGCTGCTACTTTCTGTATTTTACAACCAGTAGTAAAACTAACCAATCTAGCTTCATGTTTCATTTCTAATTAGTTTCACAGTTTCATAGCCAATGGTATTGGGTCTGCCTGCAAAGATAATGGGAAGGTTTAAATAAATAAGCTTCACTGCAATATAAAAATAATGAAGACATTTAACCATAGATCTGAGGGACAGAGGGTTAAGTACACTTACAAAAACTAAGTAAAGCTGGAGGCTTAACATAGCTGACGGTCTGCAAAAAATTAACGCACTGATTTTTTGTTTTAAAGTACTGTCTTAGGTAACTGCAGTAAAATAATAAATCAGAATATGTCAGATTAAACAAAGAACTTACACAGCAGTATTTAAAAGATACCTGAATATGTTTCAAAAGCTTAACTGATATGAACTAGGAAGCCCATTAAAGCTGCCCATTTTTACATGANGATAAAAATAAAAAAAAAAAAAAAGTAACAAAAATACAGCTTGGTGTAGTCTAATGGAAACAGGAACCTGGAGGCTGCACTCATGCTTGGGGAGCAGCTGGACTTCATAGACTGTGACAGACAAGATGCCATTTCATGGATTAACCATTGACAAATGAAAAAAAAATCCTAACTGGAAATACACTGGTAGGATAAAACTCTCTATCCCTTGTTTTGCATTATGCAGTGCAGCACGCAGTGGGGCAATATTTTATACTCCAGGGGAGTGACAGAGAAGGTCAGAATAAGGGAGGATGGGAGGGAGGCCTTTGGGTCCCAGCCCTGCCTCCCCCCTCAAAACAGGGCTAACTTCAAGGAGGTTGCTCAGGGTCTTGCCCGGTCAAGTCTGGAGTATCAACCAGGATGGAGATTTCACAGCCTCTCTGGACAACCTGTTCCAATACTGTTTGGCTATACTCACGGTGAAAAAAAAGTCTTGTAATACCTAACCTGAATCTCCCTTGTATAAACTTCTGCCTACCGCTGCTCCTCATTCCACCATGTGCCTCTGAGAAGAGTTTGGCTCCGTCTTCTCTGCACCCTCCCCTTGGCTGCTGAGTTTAAATAGAAGAAATGACATAGGTAAAGGAGAGAATACTGAAATTAAAGCAAACTTCAGTCTTCAACAGCTTAAATGCATGCTAGAAAACCTAACATTCAGTAAGTGGTACTTCAAAACCTGTCCAGTACTACCCATTTCCAGCCTTCACTTGCCACCCTTCAGTTCCTTCCAAGGGCGTTTCTGAAATCCGCACAGCAAATTTGCCTTGACTAGGGACTGACTCATTTTCCTTCATTACCATTCGTGGCTCCAGGATGGAAACCACTGGTGATGCTCAGCTCTAACATTTTAGGACAGGGTATAGGCATCTTTGCACACCCGTCTCCCAAGACAGCAGGGTTTCCTGCATGCCTCTGAATGCGTGCAGGTTCTACAACTGGCATTTCCCTGCCCACAGCATCCACAACATGCTAGACACACATGCACACTTCATCCCAATGATGCTTTTCTGTCGTTTCACCTATTCTACCCAACACCTCCTGTTGGCTTCCAGTGCCAACAGCACAGCCAGTGCTGAAAACAGATGAGCCCTCTTCTTATTTCGGGTGTCTCCCTCCTCCCTGCTAAGCCAACCTCCTTTCCTTGCTATTTCTGTTTGCGCTTTGCAGATGATCAACAAATGGCTCCAGCTAGGAAGAACCAGATGGTGTGTCTCTGGCTATCTAAAGAAACTCCAGCTAATGTAGGCAAACTATCTGCATGGTCGAAGTGCTACTTTGTGGGCTGAATCCTTTACAGCGCTCAGCAGCAGACACGGAAAGGGCCTCTTCCCATTTACAGACTGCAACAAGTCTGCAGCTGTAGGGAGATCTGCCACCACTTCTATGGTGGGGAAATAAAAACAGCTTTGTAAGAGGTGTGACATGAATCATACACTAGATGATGTAAGCAGGTCACTGTCACCAGGTTAGAATTAACACTAATTTTTTTAGTGAAAAGATGTATTTTGTTAATTAATCTGCTGCTGGAATATAACCAGTAATAGAACTGGTTTCCTAGCAAGAATTACCCCAGACTCCACATGCATTTTTTTTTCCAGCAGACACGATAGCTTCCCTCTAGGCAAAGAAGAAAACGACCCACCTGAGCCCCTTCCCTTGGTGACAGGCAGTAGGTCTTGAGCTCTCTGTGCCCATGGCTAAAAGGCCTGGGCTCTAGCTGGGGCACAAATCCCACAGCTCGCTCCCTCCCTTCCTGCACCACATTCTGCGGGGAAACACCCTCTTATTTCCAGGGAGCTTCAGCTTGGCCTGCTCCGCTGATGCTGTGTGTAGCAGTAGGGGATGAGCAGGGGGGGCTCGTGCAGGGCTGTGCTGGTACAACACAGCCCTATGGTGTTGCAAAAGCACTGTGCAAGGAGTTTGCGGTGAAGTGTTTCCCACTCCTCTCCCAACGCTACTCACCAGCTCATCAGAAAACTACTACCCTGCAAGCTTGACGGTCACAGCTCAGACCACTTTTTGGGAATACTTCACCATCCTATTGGTCTCAAAAGGTGCGCATTTACCTGGGTCATCTCTAGCATGGGGCACCCGGCACCCCCCGATGTAACACTTCCAGCCACGTAACATGATGCTGCACAGCTCCCCCTCCACCCCATCGATGGCATCGACATACCTGGTGCAGTTCTCGGTGAAAACCTGGAATGAGAACACAGGGTTCAAACGCTACCACTTTTCCTTGCCCAGATTTCTGAAATGGCCCATCTCACCCTGCAAAAACAAGGATCTGAATATATGTTAACAGCCAAAACCCCCAGGCCTACTCCACCACCCTGCCAAAAGCAAGTTTAACTCCTCATTCGCAAAAACCTTTGACAAGTTCAACTTTTTGGTTCTGAAAGTGCACAGTTCCGCTCCTAAGATTCCCCAACAGGCTCCCGATACACAGCCTCAATGCTGACCGCATTCCCGATGCTGAAGGCAGCAGAGCCTGTTGTTTGCTACCGAAGCGGGGACCTGAAGCGCTCACACAATGGGAAGCCACGAGGAAAACCTCTGAAGAAAATCCCATCTGCACCTCTAACCTCAAAGACCCCTGCAAGCAGGCACGGGTGCCCAGCGACTTGATCCACACTGCGACAGAGACCGGCTCTCCGCAAAGACCCTTCCTCATCGCTCCCAACCTCTACG
Organism: Balaeniceps rex; assembly: GCA_013401315.1. Classification (NCBI taxonomy): domain Eukaryota; kingdom Metazoa; phylum Chordata; class Aves; order Pelecaniformes; family Balaenicipitidae; genus Balaeniceps; species Balaeniceps rex. The sequence goes on along the minus strand of VYZW01040025.1, from coordinate 24,285 downwards.
CATAAAAACCATGTTACAGACATCGCCTCCTACAGCCACAGGTTTTTAACCTTCTGTGATCTGTGAAGTCCTACAAAGTCCTACTCATGGATGTTGCAGAAATTGTTCTTAGATCACAAACTGATGCTGGATGAGAATTTAACTAAGCAGAACATAAAAATAATTGGGGAAGGAGCTAAGATTTTTCCACATTTCCATGAAAAGAATTAAAGCTTTAAAACAAAAAGAATAATTTTTGGTCCGTGTCCCAAAGCCATCAGAATGATTATAGGGAAAGACAGCCAGCAGCATGCATTCACAACCCCCTCACCCAAAGCCTCTGGCTTACATAGTGTCGCCAACTCACCAAACACTGAGGAGTCACTGGATACAGCATACTGACACTAGTGCTCCTTAATAATCAACTTGGGAAATTTTCAGTGGAAAAGGCCTCCTTTTTGTAAAAAAAATAGTATATATATGTTATTAAAAGTTATTTGAACAAAAAATGACAGAAATTCCACATACAGACCACTGTCTCAACCAAGTAACTCTTTTCTGCCCAATTAGCAGCCAGTGCTTGGTCTAAAGTACCTCTCTTCTCCTGAGCCTGCCTTACCTTTTTCTTTTGCCTGGTTTATCAGAGCAACTGCTATTTGACACAGCAGCCAGATGGGATCTGCTGCTGGTATCAGACTAGTTTCTCCTGACAGCTGCACTGAGAAGCACCTTTGCACTGAGGTTGCTTACAGGATGCCTCAATCAAAAGGAGTTTGATGTGACAGATGATATTCCTATGCACTGGTACAGCATGCGGCACAGAAGGGGTCTTGTACTCAACCTGCAGTACCTGGTGACTACAATTAGAAATAGATTAGCTTACAGTCTTTTTATATTTGCCAGATCTAGTAGCCAAAAATAGTACTGCGTGTAGCTGGCAGAGTGCTTGATACACCATGAGCTGCAAGTACGCACTAATCCTGCTGGGGAGTATTCAATGAACTTACTTACTCAATCAACAAAGATAGGTGGACCATCACCCTGCTCAATATAAGGGACGCAGGGAAACCCTCTATGAAAAGACACTCTAGCGTGCGGGCTGAGCAGAAGAGCAAGAGGAAGCACGGCCGCTGCCAAGCCTGCGGGAGATTGTTAGAGGTGAATTTGTTCATAGCATTTGCTAATTCCTTGGAAAGGCAATTACTCCCCGGCATAGAAGAATCAGCAAGATTTTATGTTTGAACCCATTTTTTTCTTTCTATTGGGGACAGCAGAACATGCACCTCCACAGAAGTTACTAAAAAAAACCCCCAACCACCTCTAGACATCAGTAAATAGCAAAGGCCTGTTTTTAAAACTGTAAATTAGATACTAAATACATTAGCGGTTGTTTTTGCGGCCTTCTCTCTCCAGCTCCCAGTTATGCCAGACTACAGTCTGATTTGCTGTCTTCTCCCTTTTTATTTCTAGGCTTGCCAGAACATACTTGTTTTCCTACAAAACTGTTAAGTACCATGAAAAACATTGCCATTTCCAAGCCTTCAGAAGGCTCTGAAACCCCTCTCATGGGTTGCTTTCATCACTCTGACAGCACAGATGAGCCAAAGCCCAGGAGCACCTGGTCCGGTGGCAGCTGTACTCCGTCTCAACAAACAGCTCTCAGCTCCAACCCTTATTAGATACCACAGCAAGAAACGGCAAGCCAAAGGGGACACAGGCAGAAGCAATGCCAGCACTGAGACAGCCTGTCCTGTCTTTTCTACGTGTGTTTACAAAAATTCATCCAAACCCTGCATTTGTAAGGAAGGGGTCAGGCAGGGGACCATATGGTCCATGTTACAGCACATACAGCAAATCCATGCCTAAATTCCTGCCTCATTTTGCCTTGCAGAGGATTTCCTTGAGGCATTCTAGTAGACAAGTCCTCATGCTTCCTTAAAGCATCCCAATTCAAGAGGCAGGGCAGAAGCCCCAGGTTTTGTGTCCAGCAGGCACAGCAGGGTGGCAGAGACTCCAAAGTGATTCTGCTGGAAAAGTCCAGCAGCAGAAACGCTGCTGGGTCGTGCTTTTAAAGCGCTCATTCAAACCGTGAACAGACCAGCTCCCTGCAGGGTCGTTCAACAAGGCAGTACCGAGATGCCCAGAGCTGAACACAGCACACCTCAATCCAGATCTGTGAATGGAAGACACCAGAAGCAAACAGCGCTACCTGACATCGCCCTCTTGGCTTTAACCACGCGCCTCATCTCCATCAGACACCCTGCTGTACTGCTCTTGTAGCAATTCCTCCAATACCAAGTTATACTGGATAAGGAAAAAAAACCAACAGTGTTTTAAAATGGTAACCCATACTGCTTCCCCACCATCAGACTTCACCCAGCAAGTAAGTCTTCAATCCTTCTGAGGATGCAAATCTCTAGGATTCACCAGCACAGGTTCTTAAGTCTTATTCGTATCTGCTTTTTTGTCAGCAAAGATCTTTCAGAGCTCTCATCTAAAAAGGTTCCTCCTATTTCCGAGACACATCATTTTACAAGCTGTAATACTTTGGTTTACAACTGGATTAAAATATAAATTAAATAAGAATAATGATAAATGAGTTTATACTGAAACACTTTATATATGTATACATATATATGTATATACAGGTATGTGTGTGTGCACTCCCTAATGACAGCTAGAGGAAGCAAAAGTCATTCTCCAAAGGCTTCTACTCTTCCAACTAGCATGGTCAATGTATCCATTGCAACAATTCCCTGTGCGTAAAAGCTAATGAAGCACTGGAAGGTGGCGCTGATGAACAGCTGGATCACACAGGCGTTCAGGAACAGAAAGACAATAAATTATAAGAAGCAGTAGTAACTTGTTCACAGTTGGGATGAGGATAATGTTATAGGAAACCTGAATTTTCTACAGTCCCCAGGAATAAAAAGTCAAAGGTCACCGAAGATTACAGTTGGATATATTTCTGTTAATCCTAAAAGGAAAGATCGGGTCTGACACAAAGAAACGGTAGAAACCACATGAAATTTCTCCCAGCAGACTGAACTCCGGTACCATCAGATTCAGCGGGAAGATTTCCGATACCTCCACCGGGACCAGAATTCAGCCCAGTGACACTTCGATCCTTGCTTCCATCTCAGCGATGGACATTTTCACAAGTAGTTAGATTCCTTGAAACCAACTCAATCCTTGTCTAAAAGAAATGCTCCCAGTCCTTCCTTGATTCTACTTCTCTTCTAACTATCATCCCAAACATCACATTCCATCTCGTTGTCCCAGCCTCTGTGTTTTCCTATGTTTTGCAAAAGAAAGCCTTTCAGCAGATGGAAGTATTTTAGAGATGGTGGGACTCTTCAGATCATTTTATAACCCACTTGAGTGGGTTCCAGATTAGGAATAACCTAAGTTTCTAGTAAGACCACCTGCAGCAAAACTTTGGTCTGCTGCATTTTATTTAAAAACAAAAAACCCAACAAATCTACTCCAAATCTACTCTATTCCAAAACGTTCTGGTAGACGTTAGTTTCAAGCAGCAGCCAGTAGTGTTTGCATAGTTCTAGCTTTTATTTGGTTACAAATATATATATATATATAAGTGTACATACATATATATGTATGTATTTTATATTATTAAAATATTCTTTGAATGACAATGATTAAAATAAAGATACTTAGCTCCTCTTTAGGACCTTCCACTGAAGACATCAAAGCTCTCTGCATGGATCTCACCTCATGACAGGGGTAATGCTCATCACTGAGAATATCGTTATCGTCAGATGAGGCTATGCCGGCGGTCAGTGGCAGCTCCATCGAAAGACCCCAGACTTTCTGACTGCCGTCCTGGCTACAGGCTCAGCTCCCAGGGGAAACTCAGAGCCCAAACCTTGACAAAAATTAGAAGTTTCCCGAATTACAGCTCCTTGACTTCTCCCATCCCCAAAATATTTCCGGTAGATCAAGAACAGCATTTGGTGTCACTAATCTGCAGAAACACTTGGATGCTGGTATGGCTAAATTGGCAGGCATGTCATGGATCAAAGAGGAGGATTTTATAAAGTTTAAATAACAAGTTTAAGGGGTGCTAATTTTTGTTGGCTTTAAAGATGCATGACTCGGTCTACCTCACAAGCTGCCTTCCACCCAAATAAACTGCACCTTTTCAGCTGTCTTTCTATTTACACATTGGGTTCTGCAGGAGAGATGATGTCAGCAGCAAATAAAAGATACAACTCTGCTCTTGCAAATGCATCATTAGGGTTGAATCACCCAAAGGCGGCAGAAGGACTCTGCTCGAAGACCGGACTGCTTAGAATCATTTACCGAACTGGGCATCACACTTTTAAGTGAAATTACTACTGCTCAGAGGCATGGGATGGCCTGCCTGTGAAAAAAAGTCACCTAGCTGTCACAAAACAAGAGCAGGACAAGCAGGGAGGTCTGTCCTGTCAATTTATTTCAACCTTGATTCTCACAGAGGGATGAAATCCTGGCTTTGTGCCCTCCCCACCAAGCCTTCCTCGCTACACTTTCAGCAAGATTGCAGCTTGTTCCAAATGCAATTCCAGCTCTGAATAGCTGTCAGATGGGAACAGAGTCAGTCGCTACCGACCTCGGCTGGATTTAAAACAGCAGTAGAGACAAAACGCTTTCTATTCTTCCTGCCCTTCAGCCACCCAAACTTCTGAAAGTTAAATCACACAGATCACAGCTTGAAAGTATTGTAGAGAAGATGTAGGTAAGTCAAAGGACTGAACCTGATGGCCGGACAATGCTGGGAGGACAAGCGAGGGATTGACCATCTGCATCGGCTGCTGACTCTTACCAGGCTGATATCCCTGGATCTTATTAAGCGGCTCTAAGTGTGTTCTCAGCCTCCTGTTATAAATTCACATTTCATAAAGCCTCCTCATTCATCCCTCTCTATCTAGCTGCTGGAAACAAGAAGCATGGTTTGCTTTCACATACTCCCATTGCAAGAGAGCAAAAAGACCACCTGCTTTTTCCCTTTTCCAGCTTCACATCAGTCATCCTCCCAAGAGGAAGAGGTTTAGCTTTTCCCCAAAGCAGCAGCACAGTATTAACACAATTCTTGTTATTTTCACAGCTATTCACAGGGAGCCTGGCAGCAGTAGGGAACAGCCACGGCAACCGTCACGTCACTCTACTGTGACTTGGCACCAGGGCTTTCTGCAGGCTCAAGGAGATAACCACAACACTTCACATTTGGAAGGTTTCTCTGCCACAGCAAAGAACTAAGAAATGTGTTCTCCCTCCGAGAAAGAAAACTGCAGAAATAGAGCGTGTTCCTCCTGTTGCCTGAGGCAAGCAAACAAATGGGTTAGTAAGCCCTAACTGTGAAGCCTACAATGTTCCATACAGAGGTATTAAAACACGACAGAGTTCTCTTCACATCCTCCTTAAATCACAGTTGAAATCACAGTTTTGGCAGAGGGGGAAAAAGCTGCAGCTAGACATGGAAATGCAAAGCCGTGCCTCAACCCATCACAGAAGCATTCGCACTTGGGAAGCTGGCATCTGATTCTCCACAGCTTCAGTGCAACCGTAAAGAGCTACATGGTTTGCCAATGGAGAGGCAACGAAAGACAGTATCATTCTGTTATGGAAAGCAGCTCCAAGTAGCTACACCACTGCCGGAAAGTTCACATGAGGTTTTTCCATACCGTATATGACCTCCAACCCCTTTCTTCTCAAACCTTGGCCTTATGTGCACTGAGGAAGTCAACCACTGAAAGAAAAGTTTAAGAAACAATTTCTCTGAACTGGTTCCATCTTCTAGTGCAGATGGGCCTAAACTGCTTTCAGCGCTGTTCGAGAAAACATCAGAGACACCGTGATTCCTACACATACATACACATACACATCCATTAAATGTACAGAAATAATATTAAAATGATTCCCACTACCATACCTTATACTGACTCTAGCTACAAGCTATAAACTTCACCTCAGCGAGGCCCAGGCAAGAATATTGGCTCTTTTGCATGCAATCAGAAATGATCGTTTTATACAGTGGCAACCTCCGCACCGAAAAAAAAGAAACCAAAACAAAACCAAAAAAACATTAAAAAAACTTAAAAGAAGAAAACATAAAAACCTTTCACAAGCTTTGTTTTCAGACTAGCCTAGTATGATATGAAGGACCAATTTCATGTTTTTCACCAGGCCAATTCAAAGTAGTGAATCAGCAAAACAGGACGCACTCCTGGCATCCTGGACTGTCAGGATGCTCCTCCGTTCACAGTATCGATACAGTAAAACAAAAACCTGCTCAAGAAACTCACAGCTATGCCATACGAATAAAGGCATTCACCATTTTATGTCAGCCCTTCATCACTATGCTTTGATGGATCGGTTGCCATCTGTTTCAGAAAAATGTTGCTTGTATAGCAGTTACTGCACCTTCACCCTTCTCTTCACAGCAAGCTTAGCAGGGAAACTTTCCCACTATATTTATATATAATATAAGTATATAAATAATTTTATGTTTTTATAGTTTGGTAGTATTCTTTTAAAAGTTCTATTTTAAACCACTTAAAAATCTTTTAAGCAACTAAAAGTAACTTTTGATGCTCTCTAGTGTGAACAGGATAGGATTTCAAAGTTTTTAACTTTTTTCTTTTTGTTTTTGGTAACTTCAAAAGCTATGACTAAAGCAGCATACTCTGCACATCTCTGCTTCTCCCTGTACCTCGACTGCAACGAAACCTACCTTAGCCACCCTCTTATCTCTCATCTTCTGCGACTGCTCTCTGGCAACCTTACTGTTTCGGTACAATCCTGTTTGACCTTTGACAGGAAACCCAATGGGGCTGGTCCCTCGGGTGGCTGCTTAGAAAATCATTCACTGTGTGATGATGCACTTGACAGGAGAGGAGGAAGAAGGGACAGAAGGAAAACGGAGGTGAAATATCAGTTTTCCTGTTTGAAATGTTCAATGAAATTGTACTTTTCAGGTGCCCGACTCAGAACACCTGCAAAGGTTCCTCTCTTAGGAGTACGTCCCTGTTACGTGTGATCCTGGCACCAGGCCCTTCCCTTCCCCCCACACAAAGAAAACATTAGAGCCACGTCTGCTTTTTGAGAGAGACATGGGAGGAACAGTGAGACCCCTCACTTATAAAAGAGAAAAATACATAAAGCAAGGCAGGAATACATCACTTCTCCAAATTCTTCCCTCTAAAGGGGCAGGAAAACAATCCTGAGTCCCAATTTGCAGGTGGGGAAAGCAAGGGCTGGAGATGCTTCCACGTGCCCAAAATGGTGCAGTGAAATTGTGGGGCAAGCTTTATTTTCACTTGGTAAGTCTCCTGCCTCCCAAGCCTATGCTCTAACCACTTGCCTGGTTTGCTTTGCCAAAGCAAGATGAAGCGTATTCCTTTTTCAATGTCTCATTGTTCCTCCCATCACCTTAAGGATCCTTCATCCTTCCTTATTGTACATGTTATACATCCTCCAGAGAATCCCTTCAACCAAATGTCCTCTCCCAAACACAATCTGTGTGACCTGTCATTCATTTTCCCCCTCCATCATGAACAACTCGGCATCAGAACCAGAGAAAACTCTTGAAGTATTGCATATTTTTCAAAAGACTTCTTCAAAAGATGTCAAGATATTTGCACTTATCTACCTGTCCCATGCTTTTCCATTTATGAAACACGTAAGCACGTGCAAACACCTACAATACACAACGCAGGCATGTCTCTCCAGGTTTGCTTAACTTGCTCTAAACATCAGAGCTGCTTAGAATACAAAAGTTTAAGTCCATGCAAGGGGACAGAGTTGTGATTGCTCTAGGAACCATTCACTTTTAAGTTTCCTGAACTGTTACGAGGAAATAAAGTAGGATTTTCTTTTCTTTCATTGATAAAAAAGTTATCAAACTAGTTTGTAGAAACACGTTTAAAAGCAACCACCCACAATTGCTCGGCTGGGACAATAGTATTTCAGTATACCATATTGCTGTTATAAAAGATCAAGTGCGTGTTGAGGGGGGAGTAGGGGTGCAGGACGACTTTGGTAGCCAGCCTCTAACTCTGCAATTCAGCCAGTCCAGAAGAACTCTTCCTAACGCTCAGCAACACCTGAAGCACAGCAGCGCACCAGTCAGGATGTCAGAGTGCTCTGAACTCTCCAGATCAGCAACAGCAAAGGACAACCTCCTCCAAAAGACCCCTCCAACCCTCCTCCCAACGCCTAAGAGTCTAATGCAAACCTCACAGCTGCTAAATTTCACTTTCAGTAGCCGAAGCGCTTCAAATTCTGCTGACCTCTAGAATACTGCTTTATCGCCGTGCCCGCTTTTAACAAGGGGCGTCGAGGCCGCACGCCTGGAACGGGCAAGCCAAAAAGCCATAAAATAATAGTTTACGTAAAAAGGTAAAAAGAGACACACCAAAAATAAGATAGGGATAAATACACTTGGGCAAGGCAGGTTCCACCAGGACAGTCTTTTTGTTTTCTTTAACATGGCAACTACCTGGGGAATGGATGGAGGAAGGCAATGGCACCTTGCCCCTGCTTTCCCCTTGAGCTGGACCAGCAGACATGGCGAGGAGCAGCCCTGCACACCAGGCTCACCGGCTCTGCACGGCTGACGGCTGGTGGGACCTAGCTGCTGGGCCAAAACGCTGTCGAGAAATACAAATGACTGCTCATCCCAGATCACTACGGAACATTAAAAAAATTTAAAATCCTGTCGATCCCTGAATAAGAAGTTGATTGACACAGTTGTTCTGTTTTTCTCCAAGAGAAGGAAGAATAAGGGAGAAAAACTTCTAACACTCTATGTGTGTGTGTGGGGGGGTGTGTGTGAGAGAAAAAGAGAGAGAGAGAAAGATTTTTCTATTTTGGCAACATCTTGGGAGCTTCTTTCTGTCCAGTGGTGGCATTGCACTAATTACAGTACCAGCCTGCCAGGTTGGTGCTGACTCCTTAGAGCCAAAAACGGGAAGATGGTCCTTTCTCCCCAGACTCTGCAGCCGTGTTTCAATCTGGCCCAGTTGTGGACACAGATCCCTGTGCCGTCTCCCCCACAGCGACAGCCTCCTCCTGTGGAGGAGATTCTTCCTCTGCCTGCCCCCGAGACGTGACGGTGGTCTCAGGGGAGATGCTGTGAGGCCCCTCCAGAGGCATACAGCCAGGGTGGTTCTTGCGAAAGTGCTGGTTGAGGATGGCCTGGAAAGGGAAGCTTTTGCCGCAGACGTGACAATGAAAGGGCTTGTTGCCTGTGTGCTTGCGGATGTGATACTCCAGCTGATCCTTGCGGGTGTACTTCTTCCCACACATGCGGCAGACAAAAGGCGTGATGCCCATGTGGAGACGCATGTGCCTGTCCAGGCTGCCTTTCTGGTTGAAGGATTTGGCGCAGTAAATACAAGTGAGCCGTGGGTTGTACCGGAACCAGCGCTCTGAAACCTCCTGCTCCCGGAGATATTCCACATAACCGCTCACTCCAAGCATGGCCGATTCCTCCCCCTATGAAGCAAGCAACAGAGATTTAAATAACAAGCAGTCTAAAACAAATTGCAGGAAAGAAGATCAGGCCCCAGTCCAGCCAGTAAAGCACTGAAGCATGTGCCAAACCTCGAAATCAGCAGCACTAATGCTTTCAACCTCAAGCAGACAAGTGCTTAACTGGAGCCTTGGGGCTGAAGACAAATGAGCAATCAATTAGAAACCTCTGCAAGGGCAGCCCCTTCTGCCAAGCCATTCGCTAGATCCGGGGAAGAAGAGAGGGCAGGAGGGCAATTAGCCACTGATTGAGTTGTGGATCAAACGTGTCAATACATGTTACTTTTTTTAAAAACTTGGGCCAGTTTGATTAAAATACTGTATACCACATTCTGTTTTACTTGCTAAAGGTTAAAAAAAGAAGCCAATTGATGAGCTTGCAGTAAAACAAAGGTGGAATAAACTACAGATCATATCTGAAACTCTTCAGGTGTCACTTTATATAGGTATTTGGATGTCATTCAGGATTCATTTTATAATGAATCACGTTTGCCTAAATGACTGTGTAACCCATCCCAGCCCTGCGGCATTGCAGGGGAGGATCTGCAGCATAGAGAGCTAGCATGCCTAGCCCGAGTCACACAGCAAGGACTAGCTGGCTCCTCATTTTCTGAAGCCAGAAAGACAAACAGGTAAGGGTAAACCTGAACTGCAAGCTCGGGCTCTAGGACAGCCGCTTCTGGCTATCATATTCAGAATGAGCACAAACAGTCTTCTGAATGCCTCCATGCTGGAGGATGCAGTATTTGCACTCCCAAGTCTCAACGCGGTTTCCCAATGATGCCAAACGCAGACAAGCAACTAGCGTAATGGCAGGAGGGCCTCTCCTCTGGCAACCAGGGCTGGGCACACGCATGCAGCAGCATAACTGTGCCAGATGCCGTTAAGTCCGGCTGTACAAGCACTGGTAGGTTGCTCAGGACTAAAGGAGATACACAAAGCTATGGTGCATTCTTTCCACTCTACCACTGCCACTGGGCAGGGATCACAGGCAGACTATTTTTAGCATCCATATGGCAATACCAGAAGAGTGGAAGATGATGACGCTTCCCCATGTACCTGGTAGCCTATTGTTTTACGTCTGAGGCCATCTCATGATGGAGAAATAATAGCAGCTTTTCTGTATGTACAGCTAAAATTGCTTTGTATGTCATGTTTGCCCTAGGGGGTTAGTTTGACCTGAAATTTTCTAGATGTATTCTGAGGACACAAAACTAAACTTTGGCAAAATAGGAACAAAAAGATATCTTTTGTTTTATGGAAGTGTATTACAAAGTTAGCAGACAGCAATCATGTTTTTTTCCCCCTTGCTTCACTTGGTCTTACTCAAGGGCAAAGCAACCTGGTAACTCCTCACCGGCCTCCAGCAAAGTCATTTGAGTGTGAACTGACACATTACTTATCTGCCAGGCACACAAGAGTCATTCTACACAGTGTTGGGCGATACACTTGCACTATAGTGCCACTGCAATACTAACTGTATGCAACAAAAAAATTAGATCAAAATGATTAGACACAGGTATTACCACCATGCCCCACTTTGCTGCACCCTATAGCCCATTGCCCTCCTGTATTTCTGTGTATCTCTCCCTCCTACCCCAAAACTGTGCACATACCCCAAGAAAGCTGAGGAGTCAGAGCTACTTTATGTTGCAAATTCTGCTACGCAACACAGTCCCTTGGGGATGAGACAGAGACCTCTGTAGAAATCCACAGTCCTTTGACACACCACCCTACGGGTTTACTGGTGTAGTGCCTGGAAGGCTTTTGGCACTAGCATGGTAAGGTTCAGCTGTTGTCACCCCTCAGTCTTCCACAGAAGCCAACTAACACCTCCTCCCTCAGCTCAGGCATTTGCTGTCAGTGTTTTAGGGCAGGTCCAACTCTGCAGGCAAATGGAGTTTCTCCTCAGGAGTTGGTGGCCTGCCCAGAACAAGGGTTGATATTTATGCCTTCAGATAACAAGAGAAACTCCTTGTGTTTTTCAGGTATCTGGCCAAAATCCCAAACGACAGCCAAAATCAGTTTTAAATCACATACCGACAGCATATGTTCTCAGTGGGAGCAACTAAACCCTTTGCAACAGTAAAAGGTCTTTGTTTCACAAACAGTATTGCCTGCAAACATAAAGTATTACACACTTCATCACAACACAGTCCCCTTCACCTTCAATGCCAACATTTACTTGCAAACTTCTTGATCTGCCTACCTGGGAACTGGGCTGCTTGGGCTCATCCATCCGCCTGGGAGACTCGCTTTTTGATCTGTACCGCTCAGCCACAGCAACCATGCTGCCAGAAGGGCTAAATCTGTGGGGTGGGGGAAGAGTGTAAATGGAGTTTTTAATGGGTGTCAGGTCACTACGGTGTTTAGAACAATGGGTGAGCAATAGAGGCACCTGTATAGCATCTCTTCATCCTCACCAGCTAACACACAGGAGGCGGAACAGCGCAAGTATAAAGGAAAAACCAAGTCATACTGGTCTGTGGTTTCAGCCTTAACATCTGAAAAATAAAACTGAGTCATTTGGCTTCCAGTTCAGTAACAGAGAGCTTTTCGGTTGCTATCGCAAGTAAACCGATATGGGCCCAGTGACTCAGGAACTGTACAATGGGAGAAGAAACCATTTCTCTAAGGGCACCTCTCATTCACCACCCTCGCCCTCCTCTCCCTTTCAAGTGTGAAACAAAAGTGATGTGATGGACTCCAGGTAGGAAACAGTGGATATTGAGTGCTGTGCAAAAAGAGATGCTCGAAGCTAGCTGATCTGTGGAAAAGAGTTAAGGAACTAGGAAAGGATCGCTCTCCCAAGGGCCAGCTCAAGATCATTCCCACTGATTGATTTATTAAGTGACAAGTGACAGAATATCCACTGCTTCCAGGTAGCTGTTCCCCCATGGGACCAGAGGGATTGAGCTAGAAGAGAAGAGAGGCAGCTGTGAAGGAAAACCTCACAAATACAAACCCTCTAAACACAACAGATCTGCCCTTTATCAGATCCGTTCTTTGGTCTGAGCTAAGGGCAAGAAAACAAATGCTGCAGTGGAGGGGAAGCAGATGGATGGAGAATCAAACCACAGCAGATTTTACCACCTATTTTCCATAAAGGCTTTCTGCCCTTTCATATAAATCAAAACAACAGCGGAGGCCGATGGGCTCCCCACTTCAACTGCTTCAGAAGATGTAAACCCACGACCCACTGCTGTCCTGGACCACCGGGAAGAAAATTTCCTCTTGACCTACAGCTGGTGACCGGCTTGTTTCTCAAATAGAACCACCCCTAGATTTTCAGGCCAGAAGGCATCATTGCAACGACACTTTGCGTAACACATATTGTATGTGACCTTGTTAATTCCGATGCTGAGCATGATATCTACTGAGACTGAACAGCAATATCTTCTTTAGACAAAAACCCCACCTCAGCTGTACACCAAGAGGTAGAGATTCCAACCTATAGATCTCCAAGTGCTAATAATTAATTTCCCGAGCTAGCTTGTTCCTGGAGATCCTGGTCTGATCACGACCCAGCCAAAATACTATAACCCAAACCAGACACCACGAAAAACTTCCTTCAGCACTTACGCTTAATGGCCACAGGACATATAAGGGGGAAACGTTCCAAAGCAACCTACCCAGCCAAGTGAAAATCTTGCTCAATCTCCTTACAGACAAGGTCAGTAATTAAGTTAAAGAAAACTCACCTGTCAATCTCACTGCTGGTTGGCCTGACCACTTTGGCTCCAGAGGACCCTAATGTGTAAGCCTCTTGGCACATCAATCCGTGGCCCGTGGTGTCGATCACCATAGCAGTGACCTCCTCAGCGCTGCTCCCATCTTCCCCTGACGGCTGATGCTCTGCCCCAAGCCACTCCTCCAGATTCTCCGTTTTAATGTGTACTCCTCCCAGCACCCGGACGTCGTCGTCGTTCCGTCCCCCGCGGTCTCCCATTCCCGTCTCAACATACCACTGTCCCGCTCTGTTAATTCGTAGTATGGGCTCCCTGCTTTCCACATCTGAACTCTGCTCAATTATCTGGGGGCTGGTGGACTCCTCAGGCGGGCTGAGCTCCCGAATGTCCAGCACCGTGCTAACCTGGCCCAGGCGACTCCCCTTCGGGGTGTTGTAACGCGGGCTCAGAGAACGGTTTAAATTTGGCGTCACCCGGTGAGACTCTGGTGGTCTCTCCTGATGCTTTGTCCTGGTCTGGCTCAATTCCGCTTCCACCTCTGCCACGTTAATTTTGAAATGAATTCCCTCGAGAATCTGCGTGCATTTGTCTATGATGTGCTGCATCTGCAAGAAACTGGCAGCTGTTAGGTAACTGATGATGTCAGTCAGCTGCAGACATATCCTACCGGTGTAACAAAAAGAAAGGAGCTGCTCAAAAACAGAAGGGTTCTTGATGACAGAAATGGAAACAGTGCTCATTTCGTTCAAGGACATGTGGTCGCGGAAGAAGGGCGAGCTGGCAGCCAGCACTACCTTGTGAGCACGGAAAGCTTGCCCCTGCACGTTGACCACGATGTCACACAGGCGACCCTGCATGCGTAACTGATTCAGGTGGCTCAGGACAGAGTTACTGAAGTCAGGAATCTCCAGCTGAATGTTCCGACTCTTCTCCATGGCTGTCCCAGTTGCAGGTGCAGGTCCCTACTGGAAAGGGGGGAAAAATACCAGTTAACAGAACTAGTCTATCATTTGCATTTAAAACGTTTTTCACCTACTTTCATGCAGTTTGAAATACTGGGATTTTTAGAGAAGTCTCTCACCATTTAATTTACTAGCACCTCGCAGCAGTTCTCTGATCTTTATGTGCTGTACACCACCTTTCACAAGAGTTATGTTAAACCAGTCCCTGATAGATCCCCATTCCCTGTGGCTTAAGTGCTTGAAACAGTTCGTTCTGTCAGCCTCAATAAAAGCACATTTGCACTGTAAAAAGAACATTAAAAATGGTTCAGGTACTAAAAATAAGCAACTGATTGCATAATGGATTAAAATACTTAGCACTTGCACCTTCTAAGCACTTTGAAAGGGGAAAGTAATATTGTTATCCCTCCTTTGTAGAACAGGAATCAGGAAGGAGACACCGGGATCTAAATCCTCCTCAGAGACTTTTCAAAAGCACACACTTGACCTCAAGGCATCATAAGTACATCGTTAAAACCAAGATATTCATCATACATGGCGTTTCTGACACATGGCAGAAAACATATAACAGGACGGTGAAAGAAAAAGAACAGAATCCAGTTCTAAACACCAGCTTATCAGACTATCTCCTGAGCACAAGTGACTCCCTGGCAAAAGAAGCTGGCATCTGTGTAGTTTGAGAAATCGTATACAGCAATAGACAACTTATGAACAACGGGGATTAACAAACTAGCTCTCCTAGCTTCCCCTCCATAATTCATTTTTCTATAATCATCACATTTCATTTTGGCAAAGTTTGAAAAGGAGCCCTGACCATATATGGTAAAAATTCGGAATGATCCAAAATTAGATGTAAACTCTCCCAAAAAGAAGAAAAAAAAAAAAAAAAAGGAAAGTAAATATGTTTATTAAAGACCACTCGTGGCATGAACAGCTTCCAAGCTGGATGGCATCTGAAGTGTCGACTAAGCACAGTGCTGCAGATATCAAAACAATTTCAGGCAAGCCGGGAATACTGAGGCTCGCAGTGCCTACTCTGAGAGATCTCAGAATCAAAGGGACTAGCACACAGGAAAGCATATGTGCCTTTGAAGGACTTTTTTTTTTTAAATTTATGAACGCTGCAGGATAGCGCATGTTCATGTGCCCAAGCAGACTTTGTGCAAACTTGGCAAAATATGTTACTAAACCTGAAGCTGCAGGACAGCCTGTCAATCTTGTGAAGGCGTGCAAAGAGATTACTAAATGGCCGGATGGCTGCACGTCTCTGGGGTAGGTGAGATCAGGGGTGCACAAGACTTCACAAGGTGCAGCTTAACAGCGCCACGCTTAAGGCTTCTTCTTCCCCTCCCCTATCTTTAGAAGAAAGCAACAAAACCCACAAAACCAAGGAACTATAGCGCTCAGGTCCGCATCAACACAACGTTAAGAGCAGAACTTCAAACACACAAAAGGTGAAATAGAAAATCTGACATCTTACCTGTAACGTTGTGAGTAACATGCAAAGGGTAGGAAACGGGGGTGGTATCTTGTTGTTTTCCTTTTTTCTTCTGATGTAGTAAGAATGTCTGAAAACCTTTTGCCCCCTTCCCCTTTAGAAGGAAAAAAGAAAAGAAAGAAAAAACGTAGCACGGAGGAATTGGGTTCTCCTGAGCACAATCAAGAATGTCAAACTTCATCGTTCTTTGTTTTGCTGGAGGATACAGCAGCACTCCACTGTATTAGCTAACCATTACATGACGTCCCACCCCAAACCACAGAGAAACACTGAATATTATCAAATTGATCTTTCCCCACTGTCTGCTCAGTGTTCGCTTTGTACTGATGGTCATTAAAATAAAAAATGGAAGTGCAAATCACCTGAATAAGTAATTTCCTCTCTTAGGGGGCTGGTATCTCCAGCACTAACCCTGCAGCATTTAAACACGCGCAGGGTTTTCCTCAAATGAGCCACCTCACTTATACCATTAGGAACACTCACACAGCCGAAATCACATTGAGCATGTGCAAATGTTTACACAATTGGGGAGCCTGTAATCTCATAATCTTCCCAAACCACCAGTTTCTAAAGCGATAAACCCCAAAGCATTCTCTTAAGGAAGGCAAGCAAAGGAAAGGCACACGGGGATCCTTTGCGAGGTGAAACACCCCTGCCGAAGCAGCGAGCACCCAAGTAGGCTCGTGCAGGGAGGCGAGGCTGGAGGCAGAGGCTGACCGTTCATTTCTCAGGGCGTCAGCTCGGGACGTACAGAAAGAGAAGGGAAAAAATAATAATCAGATCTTAACTGCTGAGTGTGGCTGTGTATGGCCCCGGTCAGAAGTCAGCTGCTCCCAGGGGAGCCCGAAAAACTATTTGAGAGCTTCTGCTCCAAAGGCAGGGAAAAATCTGCCTGCCGCTGATGGCAGGAGAAAAGAACCCATGTGGTTTCATTTACCTCAGTATTGAAGAAGCGGCATTTTATGATACGCTTTGGGGACAACCTCACTCAGAGGCTGGCAAGGGGGAATCTATTTTTTGGATCAAACTACCCCTGTCAGAAGACAATTTCTGTCCTCCTGGGTAAGGGGTCTATCATAAGCTTACGCACCTCAGCCGGCAGCACAATGACAACTCAATTTTTGCCTTTCCTGGCCCTGGACTATGCATTCATCATCTCAGCCTTTACCTGCAGGATGAACGGGATCTCCTGCTGAGCAATGCTCTTTACAGAGAACATCTCGAGACACTTATCTATTTTTAATACAATTTAAAGTGTCACCAGCTGAGACTTGGACCTATCTCAGAAAATGCCTTTCACCCGGTGAGGCAAGTGCGACTACCGAGACCAGCAGAAATTCTCGATCCACCAGGCCCTCGTAAAAAGCTGGGACAGACCATCTGCAGCAGATGATGCTCACTCTGAATATATCCTTTGTCAGAAAACTGTCAAGCTGGGGAGCTGCATAGAGGAGATGGAACTGAAAAGTCTCGGGTTTGGGGCTGAGACTGATTTACCACGACTGGTCAGCTTGACTCCTTTCAAATTACGATGGGACCTTAATAAAGATAAAAACAATAGTAACTCTGAGTTCCTCATCCCTCCCACCTCAGCTAAAAGGGCAAATTTAACAGTGCTGGTTTATTCCCCACTAAATCACTCATAAGCGATGACTCCAGGCCTTCGCTCCCGGCGCGAGGTGGTTACGGTTAATTTTTAGCCCTGACAGCTGCAGAGAGGTGCCTGAAGACCGGAACCCGGGGGTGCGTGGAGAAGGCGGACCGACACCCACCCTCCCCTCGCCCCGAGGGCTACATCAACCCCACGCCGTCCCGCCCGCGGAGCTGACAACGCACCGCTCCCCCTCCCGCGGGGAAGAGCACCGGCCGGCCGGCCGGGGCGAGCCCGGGAGCGGCCG
>VYZW01039986.1:16160-28597 GCA_013401315.1 Balaeniceps rex | reverse complement strand
TGAGGTCCCCGCGGGGGGAGTGGGGGGCTGCTGTGGCGGCCGCTGCCAGGGCCTGGGCCCCGAAATCTTCCCTGGGTCCCTTTCCCCAGGACGTCTGGGGGGGCCCGGGGGGTGTAGGGGGGTGTCCCCCTCCTTGCAGAGGGGCAGCCCCAAAACTTGGCGGCTCCGGAGGACGAGGGGGCTGGAGGCGCCTCGCCCCCCTCGCTGGGACCCGGCCACGGCCGTCCCCGCTGGTGGGGAAGGGGACGCAGGGGGGGACCCCGCCTCGGTGCCGGAGCAGCGTGGCCGATGAAACGACATTTCTGGGAAGGGACGGCGTTCAGGGCCGCCGCGGGTGCAGGGGGGAGCGGGGAGCCCCGCCGAAGTTCTGGTGCTTTTTCTGCATCCCTGTTCTGCTCCGTTTGGGATCGTTTCCCTCCGCCTCCCTCCCTGCTCCGTGTCCGTTTTCTGGAGCGTCGGGCTTTGCCGGAGGGGGGTTTTAGAGGACGTTTCTTTGGGGGTTTAGGGTGAGTCTTTTCCAAGCGCTTTTACTCCTCTGTAATGCAGCTACGCCAGCAGCTCCGGGGTCAAGGCTGCTGCGGGCGCCGCTTTTTGGGTGAAGCTGTTGCCTCCGGGCAGGTTTTCCCCCGCCCCCAGCCTGTAAACGCCGGAGCCTCCCCTTTGGTTGTGAGACAGGAATGCTCGGATGTGGGGTTCACCCCCCGTTTTCATCTTGCCCAGCCCTTCTTCCCCAGTACCCCCCTCTGCCCGCCGTTACCGATTCTGCCGCAGCTCTGGGGCTCCAGGGGGGCTGCGCTGCTCTCCCCCCTGCGCAGGGGGGGCACTGGGATGGGCAGCGCGCGGCTCCGGCAGCTCGGGAGGAGCGAAGAGCGGGTACGGGCGCCCTAAAGCCCGGAGCCGGCACCCCAGCTGCCGCCTGACTCCGTTCCCGTTGAACCCCTCCTGAAGAGAAGCTGCGGTGCCGAGGACCAACTCGTTTTGCTCGCAGAGACTCAGAGCGCGTCGGCGGTGTCCAAAACGGGGGCTTCGTGCCGATGCCCTGCCCTGGCACCTGGGGGATTGCCAAAGGGAGACCCAGAGACCCTGGGGGGGGCACGGGAAGAGGCAGCGTCGGCTCTGGGGAAGCTCTTGGGCCAAAGCCGCTGCGGGCAGCTCGACTGTAAACTTGTTCTCCGCTCGCGGCTGCTCCTTGCGGAGTCTCAGCTCCTGGGTACGTGGCGGGCGCCTGCGGCCTGCGCTGCGAGGACGGGGGGGAGTTCCTCGGGCGCTGGCGCTTTGGACGGGCAGCGTCCCGGTGCTGTGCTTCACGCCTGGCGAGGCCGGTGTCTGCGGGGCGAGGGCGGCGTTGTGCAGGAGAAGCTCGCAGATACCTCCCTGCTGCGTATCGGGGTCCCGGTACAGAGAAAAAGGGGAGCGTCTGCGTCTGCCGGGTCGCACCCCGTGCCCCTCGGCTTAGGCGCAGGCTGTGCCTGCGGCAGGCGGGCGACGGGGAAGGGTGAGCTGTGCCTGGGGCGAGCAGCGGCAGAGCCGGCGGGGACGGGATAACGATTTTTGGCCTCGTCTTGGCTTTCGTTTCCAAGGACTCGAGGAAACCTGAGCGGCCTCAACAAGCCGGCGTGACAGACGGGGCTCTGGAGCCCTTGTGAAGGTGCCAGTGTTCGGAGGAGCCGGGGAGCCGGCGAGCTGCGCGGCCCCGCAGCGCCGATTCTGTTTGCACAGCGGCGGCTTGTGCTCCCGAGGGGAATTACGGGAACCGCAGGGGCCGACGTGGTCTCCGCGCCCGAGGACGCAGCGGGGTTATCCGAGGGCAGCGGACGCAGGACGGGCGCGAGGAGGGAGCATCCAGCGGAGGATTCGTTCTTCTCCGCTCTCAGTGGATCAGTTCCATTTAAAACACCCGTGAGATCGTTAGCGAAGTTGGGCTGCAAACGATAGTGTTGAAAGCGCGGCACGGCTTCGCTTCCTAAAGGCCGGGGTCTCTTTCCTGCGGTCCGTAGCTGTCCGTCTGTCCAAGTAAGCGCTGAAGAAGGAACTTCTCTTTCCTCCCTTCGCTGCCGGGGCGGTCTCCTGAAAAGTCTTTTCATCTTTTGTAGGCTCAGCGTCGTTGCTCACGGTTATTATTTATTCGTACTGCGGTGATGCCCAGAGGGCACAAGACGGTTTTAGACGCTGAACAAAGACACGGTAGAAGACGGCCCTCGGTTCGCTTTGAATTAAGACTTTGTTGAAGTCGCTTAACCTCGGGAGCGTGTGTAGGACGAGGAATTTTACGTTTTACACTGTTTATAGTGCTTTTTCCACCAGCAGGCTTTTAGACAAAATGATATCAATGAGCGGGCAAGGCTCGTGTCCTGTCGTGTTAGCGTTAGGAGCGGTTCCAGCTGGGAGGAGCTTCTCCGGGCGGTGAATATTAGCGAAAAACGGCGTCTCTGCTTCGATGGGAGGCAGCGCCGGGTGTCTCACCCGCCCAGTGCCAGACCTCGCGTCTGGGTCCGGATCCTCGGAAGGTTTCTCTCTCTCTCTTCCCCTGTTTTGTCAAGCTCTGGCTTTGTTTATAAAAAAGGACGGAAATTGCAGCCGTGTTTGCTCAGTTTTTGGGTTAAGGCACCTGAAACAGCGTTATCTGGGAGATGGTCTCTGCTCCATAACCTGCGGGCTCACGGCGGGGATGGCATCAGCCCCGTTTTTGTGGTTTAGGACTCGGACGCAGCGGCCACGGGAGCTCGGCTGGCGTGCCAAACCCCAGCGCAAGCGGTCAGGAGTGGGGTATAGGATGTTTTTCTGCCCGTCCCTAAAGCCGTAACCTTAGAATATCCCCGTTGCCTCTCTCCCACCAGCGCTGCGTGGCGTCGCTTCGCTCCGGTGTAGCCTCGAGTCTAAATGTCGGAGGAGACGAAGGGTCTGTCCCCAGCTCTGTCAGCTGCCGTCCTCCAGCTGCAGCGTTGCATTAAATCACTTCTTTTTTTTTTTAGCAATGAACACTTCATCTTATTTAATAATACTTCAAAATATGGAAACAATGGGAGCTATTTTATAACGGATAAACCACGTCGCCACGCTTTAATTTTCGCTTTTGAAAGGTGGCTCTGCCTCTGTCGAACCGCTTGAGCCAGCGTCTTCCCCGGCGAGCGGGCCCGGTGCCGGCTGCCGTAGAGCACCGGCAGGCGTGTGGCAGAGCTGCTTCGTCGGCGTTTCAATCGGGGCCGCTCGCGGGATGGGGGGCTCTCCGTAAAAGCCAGCCTTCCCCCTGCGCTGGGTTTTGAAGCGTTTCCAATGACACAAACTTCGGTGTTTGTGAGCAGCCGGTTTGTTCGGCGAGCTTCTATTTGCAGCAAAGGTGGAAAAAAAGTCCTCACGTTGGAAAATAAACGGCAGCGAATGGAAACAATGGTTGGGAAAGAGAAACTGCAGGGACCTTTACAGCGCTTACTAATTCTTACCCCGACAGGAGGCTTGAAGATGTTCGCCCCGAGCGCGTCTTCCCCCTACACGCGCCGCTTCTCTTCTCGCCGCGGGCTCGCTGCTTCCGGTGATGCCGATCTCGCCAGCGCCGAGCCGAGCTGTCCCGCAGCGGGGAGCTGGGAGCCGAACCTTGGTATAGAGAGAGGTGGTGGTGCCTGGGAGGAGTTCGGTGCAGCAGAAGCCGAGGAAAGGCTGGCTCTCCTGGCTCCCCAGGTGTCCTGCTGCCCGCCCCAGCTCAGAGGGTCCGATCTGATCCAGGACCTGGGTGCCCGCACGCCGGCTGGCTGTCGGCAAGCAATC
Source organism: Balaeniceps rex (assembly GCA_013401315.1). Classification (NCBI taxonomy): domain Eukaryota; kingdom Metazoa; phylum Chordata; class Aves; order Pelecaniformes; family Balaenicipitidae; genus Balaeniceps; species Balaeniceps rex. The sequence continues at coordinate 24,835 of VYZW01039986.1, read as the reverse complement.
CCTGCCTGCACGCCACGCTGCCGGACCGGCAGAGAAACCGGTCAGACCGAAGGGTTTTGATGTTTCTGGCTGGTTTCTGTGCGAGTCTGGTGGGAGCTGTGCGTTTCCCCTCTGTAGGGGCTGATGTTGTCATCTTAAAAAATAATCTGGCAGGTACCTCGGTGTAATCGGGCTGGGGCGTCTTTTCCTGCCGTCGTGGTGTCTGGAGAAGCGTTTCGCTGCTGGTGCCGAGCTATTTGGAATTGTTTCGCGGCGCTTGAGGTATAACCAGAAACACCGGGGAGAAATTAAGAGGAGAAGAACGTAGGCTGGCTTTCCTAATGACCGCAAGGCTAATAGCGGTGAAAAAGGGCTCCGGAGGCAGCCGATGGGAGCCCCGTGGTGGAGGGTGCGTGGAGGCAGCCTGCGGGCCGGGTGGGATCTCGGAGACTTTTCCCATTTCCAGGATATTTCTGCTGTCCCAGGATTAGGCAAAGACCCGGTCCCTGTCCCGGTGCAGGAGGGGCACCCAGGCCTGGCCTTCCGCAGAGGCCTCTTGTTCTTAGTGCAAAGGACGTTCACAAATTGCGTCACGCTGAGGTGGAGGGGGGTTTTAAATTGGGCTAATTCCGAGGACTTATTTTTTTTTTTTCCTTGAGCGTTGCCACTTGGGGAAAAGTCCTTATTTCAGAGGGGAGGAGAGCGCCGAGCAGCGCTGAAGGCACTCTGCTCTAATTTTAGTGCGCTTCTGCCTCCGATTCCCAAGTTGATGAGCGCACCTGAAAGCTGGGAAGAAAAGTCCGGAGACCCAGGCTTGCTCCCTGCGCCCGACGGTCCAAAGCGTAGAGGTTTGTCCCCGACCCGAGTCCTCGCCGCGCTGTCCCACCCAGACCCCCCCCTCCGGAGAGAGGGCAAACGCCGTGCTTCGGGCTGGGGCTCTGCTCCGAGGGGGATCGGTGAGGGTTGCCCTTCCTCGTGGAGATGGAGGGCGGCCGTTAGTGGAGCCGAGGGGGAGCGTGGAGGCGGCCGGCGTCGCTCCCTGTCGCGCTGGCACTGAGCGGGGACGAGCAGAAGCCGTGTCCTTGGAAGCGGCCCCTTTCTCCCGTGACGTGGGGTTTTGCCAGCCCGGCTGCGCGGCCTTTTTGCCGTGCTTTTCAAAATCGGAAGGACTCTGGGAACAAACGACACGCGGAACCATTTTCTAGCCGAAGGTTAATTACGGGCCGTCGTTACCGCCGAGCTATAGGTTCATGCGAGCTAGGTGCTTTTTTTTTTTAATTTGCAATTTTTGAAATCGCAATTCCTGCTCGCGAGGCCTTACGCTTAGCCAAAATTAAGGAAAATAACCGCTGACACGTGGCTTGGGGCTCCTGAAATCCTCCCAAAGTTTTTTTTTCTGGGTCTTCTTTTAAAATACAAAGGAGCGAGGAATCAATCTCTTTTATTGGACATCGTCCCGTTAACGAGACCACGCGCGTGAGTAGGAGCTAGGAGTTACAGAACTGACTCCTCAACTTGGTTGTATTTGGCTGATTACTTTGAGGGGAAATTAATTTCTCGTTCTCGCTCCTCGCTGCCTGTGGTTTGGGGAGGACGCTGGGGTCCCTGGGAGCCACGAGCCCGGGGTGTGACGGGTCCCTGGGAGACGGCGAAGGGTTTGGGAGGGGGCGATGCCGGCAGCTTTCCGTGCCGTGTGTTCACCCGCGGTGCCCGTCGGACACTCACTTGGCGCTTGGTCTTTTTTGTTTGTTTTTTTTGGTTTTTTTTTTTTTAAGTTCATATTTTCAAGGGCTTCTGCAGAGTACGGGAGAGAAAGGGCTTTCTAAATAAAATTGATCTTCATTAGCGCGTTGCCATGCCCTTTGTGCAAAGCAGACAGATCTCCGAGCGGTTGTGCGTAACGCAGAAAAGCCAAATTACGGGTTCGACAAAAATAAAGCTGCAGGATGCATTTTAAACCACAGTTCCTGTGCAACCCGGCGCTTGAGAGAGAGATTTCAACCTCAATTGTTTTCATCTTCGTGAAGTTAACGGCCACTGTGGAGTGGGAAGGGGAGCTCTGAAGTGCTCGGCTTTTCCTTGGCTGCCGGCGGGGCAGAGGTACGGCCCCGGAATGTCCTCCTCCGTCTCGGTGACAGGGATGGCAGGGAAGGGAATGGCGTGGGTGTTACGGCACCAGCCCGTGTGCGTCCTTATTCCATGCAGCCCCTATAACCGATTTAAATCCGCACGGTGCCTGCGGCAGCCCGGGATGCGCAGCACCTTTTACTTGTGGATTTGGAGCGAGTTCGGGAGTCCGCGTCCCGGTGCCGGCGGGGAGATCGGAGCCAGCGTCTCCGTCTTCCCGGTGCCGGCGGGGAGATCGGAGCCAGCGTCTCCGTCTTCCCGGTGCCGGCGGGGAGATCGGAGCCAGCGTCTCCGTCTTCCCGGTGCCGGCGGGGAGATCGGAGCCAGCGTCTCCGTCTCCCCGGTCAGGCTTCGGGACCTGCAGCACCGGGTCCCTGGGTACCAGCGATGGAGGGGGGGGATCCTCACCCCACCCGCCCATCACCAAACCGCGCGGGGACGGCTGGCAAAACACCCTGGGTGGGATCTGCCGCAGGGTAGCGCTGGGCTGGACTGGGTGTAAACTGGTGCCCAGCTGGTGAAAGCCACCCCAAAACCAGCGAGGGGAGGCTGCAGTTAAGCGTAGCGCGGTGAGAGCGTTTCTTCTTAATTAACATCGAGCAAGCGGTCGGGCCCGATGGGGTAACGAGCCTGGCCTAACGTGCCTTGTCCGCATCTGTACTTATCTCGAGCGGTGCGTTGCCAGGAGCAAGACTTGCGCAACTTGGTTTGCTCAAGCCACGGTTATTGTTAAAAATCTGCTTTTAAAAGGGGCACCGGCGGAAGGGAGCGACCGATTTCTTTTAGCTCGGAAAAAGTACCGAGGTCTCCTAGAAAGCCTCGCCGTCTGCGGCAGCTCGAGAGACAGAGGGGAAAACGACCAGCGTTGCTGCTGCTCGTGTGTGCTCCCGCTCTGCGAATCGCGTCGGTTTTTCCTTTTCGAGGAGACGATTCATCTCCACAAATTATCGCTTTTTTTTTTTAATTGTTCTCTGCAGCAAACGCTCCGTTTCTGACCCTATCAACTGCCAATTAGAGCCGCCTCTAAACAGCAAAACTCCCTGTTTCTAAAACCGGGCTCATTTTGTTTCTTAAACAGCCAGCGTAATTGACAAATAAAAGCCATTTGAATGTATAAAATGTTCATTATCTCTGTGGGGGGCCGAGCAGCGAAATGTAAGGCAGATTTCCCTTTTATTTTGGTGTGGTCGTTGGAACGGCCGTTGCGAGGCCGCTCGGCAGAGCGCGGTGCCTCAGCGTTCGGTCTCGTTGCCCAAAACCCTGACTCTTTTCATTGATAAAATGAAGCCCGAGCGCTTTGGCCACGCGCGTCCCGCGCTCGAGACTTCGTCTCCCCGCTGCCACGTCGGGCGCGAGCGCGTCGGTTCCCGGCAGCGGCCCCTCGCCGGGGTGGGAGAAGCGAATCGCTGGCACACCTTGGGCTGTGGCAGTGGCCGTCTGTCCGTCTGGAGCGGTGACCCTCCAGCTTTCGGCTGTCCCCGGGGAGCTGGCAGCTGCTCTTCTCCCATCTCCGCCCACTCCAAGCGTCCCAGGTTTGGCTTTAAGAGCTAACGCCGTTTCCCACGCACGCCGCAGAGCTGCGGCGGTGGTGGTCTGCGTGCGGGGGGGATGAAACCCTCCGTGTTTACCGTGCCGTTCGTCCGCAGCATCGCAGCTTCGCTGCCGGGACCACCGCTTGCTGCTGGCGTTTGCATTTGCTTTCCTCTTGGAAAGCGCCCGGAAAGCACCGCTCGGGTGGGGAGGATCGGTGCGGTCCGCTGGGCTCGATGGTAAAGTCGGTGGCGTTGACGGCATTAAGCCCAGGGCTGCAAAGCGGCGTTAACGGAACTTGGGGTGAGTAACTCCTCTGCTCCGAGAAGCTGCTGGGCAGTTTTACTGGAGGAAAGTCCGAGCAGCTTCTGGAGGCTAACTCTGACTGAGCTCTGCTTTCTCTTTCAGCAAAGTACCTTAAAGATGGATATAGAAGACTGTAACGGACGATCTTACATATCTGGTATGTCTGATCTTGCTTTTTGCCAGCTATTTTGGGTTGCTAATGTTTTAAGGTGCTCGGTCTCGTCCTCTGGGGATAAGCTGTCCTGCACTCGGTTGCTTAGCCCGAGGCTGTGCTGCTATCGCCATCGCAGATGGAGGAGCGGTATTCAGAACGGCAGCGTGTTTCTTAAGTATCCAAGAGGCGTTAAAGCCCGTGGTGTAATAAACAGCTCATTTAAAAAAACGGTACCTAGGCTGAGCCTTGGAAGTTTACGCTGAGGTTTATGTGCTTGTGTCTTCACCTGCCGAGCTGGTGGGTGGCTGCCGGCACGCCGGCGGGAGGTGAGATTTCAAGCCTTGCTGCAAGCTGAAAGGAAAAGGTATTTCCAGAGATGGCTGCGCAGTCCCAGCGCCGAGAGGTCTCGGGGATGTTGGTCGTTCCTTCAAGGCTCCGGGCTGTGCTCACAAAACGGGTTTAGTCCCGCTCTCCGCGTTGCCGAACCCGAGACTGGAGGCAGCGCGATATTTAAGACCCCCGCAGGTGATCTCAGCCGTGCGCCTTGCCAAGTCCAGCGCCGTTGTTTATCGGTGTGCGTTAAGATTAAACCCGGGCTGAGTTCCAGACGTAAAACCGTGAAATGTCCGTGGGGAGAGGGGGAGGCGGCGTGGGGCTGGCCTAGATCTGGGTGCTGGAAGCTGCCGGCGCGCTCCGTAACCGGCGGGGTCGCACGGACCGGAGCTGCCGTGCTGGGGTCGCAGCCCCAGTGACTGTCTCCAGAGGGCATCCCGGTGGCACTGGGGGGATTTAGATTATCTGGTCGCCTGCAGAAACCTCGCTCGCAGCCGGTACGGGCTGTAAGCGAAAGCTGGTTTGGTGGGATTTGTTCTTATCTCCGGGGCGCTGGTGTTTGCCGTGTGAAAACACCTCGGTTTGTCCATCTCTGCTCGGGAGAAGAGGGGGATTAGAGTAAAACCTGATGTAGATTTAGAAGTGGCAAAGCCAGAAGAAACTCTCACAATTACCTAATCCGGCCCCGGCGACGCGAGAGGCAGGAGGACGCCTCTGCGCGAGCCCTGCGAGCTGGAGGAGCTGGGGGGTGCCGGGGATGAATGGCTCAGCGGGGATGAAGGTCAGAAGTTGAAGTGCATTGGAAGGGAGAGAGGACCCCGGCTGTTCTAACGAGCGGTTGCGGTGGCCGGGACTCGGTGCATTGACAGAGCCGCGCGGGGGGGGGGACCTTGCGCAACGCCCCTTTGCATAAATCACGTCGTATCCTGCCCGTTCTGACAAAGTTCATCCTCGGAGTTATGATGTGCTCCTTCTTTCTATGAAGATTTCCTCCGATCCCCGGAGGATCCCCGCTCGGGGATCTTGGCTCTTCTCAAAGGCGCTCACTGCAGTTCACTGCTCGGGTTTTGGTTGCCAGGATGTCTCCGTTAAATAACAAAATGCTTCCCCGAAGCCGGCCGGGGCTGAAGGCGGCTGCTTTCTCAGCTTCCCTCGGCTTTTCGCTCAGCAGAACCGTGGCTGCCCGGCGCTCACCGCCGTCCTCCAGCCCAGTTTGGGGGCACGTGGGTGCGCTCGGGGCGGAGGTCCGTGTCGCCTGCAGAGCTGCGGCTTTGCTTTTCCTCGGGGAGTCCCGTGGGTGAGCCTTCCCCTTTCCCCACGGGCCCTGCGGCAGGTCCGTGCTTCCCCGTGAGCGTGGAGGTGCTGCAGCCTGGAAAAAAGGTCTGAAAAGAGGCGACAGAATAAGCCCGTCTCCCTCGGCGCAGCCTGAATCCCCCTCGGGTGCGTGTGAGCTTTCAGCGCTGGAAGTCCTGGGGGTCCGAGGCTTAAGCAGCTCCCGGAGTTTGGAGGGAAGGGGAACGGTTAAAGGATGGAAGAAGGGAAGAGCTGCGTTACAGGAGCTCTGCGGGGCCGTCCCGGATGGGGTGGGCTTTCTTTTTGAGTTACTTGGGGAGCGAAGCCTGTGCTGCCTGGCCTGGGGGTCAGGGCAGGCCTAACGAAGATCAGCTAATCGTTAGGGTCAGGGTCAAGGCTTGCCAATTAGCTGCGTCAGGTCACTGAGCTGCTGCAGATCTGAAATGACTAGAGGAGACGCACAGCAGCGCTCTCGAAACTTGTTTCTGTGAAATACGTTGAATTAAACGCACTCTTAAAAAAAGAAAAAGTTCGTGTTTGTCAAATAGCGAGGTAACCAAAAGCCCGGAAACTCTTCATGAATGTGAAATATTTTTTTTCTCCTTTGAATTCTTCACAGGAAAATAAGTCAGTTTTGAAACAGCTCTGGTAGAGACAGAGTCGTTACCGCAGCGGGGATAGGAACAAGGTGGAGGCGGGCAAGAGACCTCTCCGTGCTGCGCGCCGGTTCCTCGGGTGGCACCTCCTCAGGCTCTAAACCCTTCTGTAGGTGCTTAACCCGAAAAAAGGGCGTTCGGATCGTGCGGATAACGGCTTTGCTGCTCTCTGCTTGTGTCGGTCCTGCCTGCTGGGCGGCATCGCCGTTTCGCAGATGGTGAGAAGGGCTGAGCGCCTTGGTCTGTGTCCGAGCCGGCACGGCCCCATGCAGGAGAACGCACCAGAGCCTCCCCATCCCAGACCGAGGACGCCCCGCGCGGGCAGGGTGGGATCAGGTGCCTGTCCCGCCATGGTTTCGCTGCGGGATCCTGCCCTGGCGTGCTCCAGCCCTCTCCCCGGCATGGCCCAGCACCTTCGGAGGTCTGCGTCCGCTTCCGTTGCCCATGCGTGGGCATGTCAGAGGCTGACGGAAGCCGGGGGATGTTTTCAGGCCGTCCTCCTGTCCTCTGCTCCCCAAACCAGCCCAAGTCTCCTCCGTTTTACCCTTTTTGATTTGGGTGCCGGGCACCTGAGAACAGGGTTAAACGCTGTCAGCTCCTCGGATAACTGGGCTACAGACAGACGAACCGTCTCTTGCGTGACGTTCAGCTTTCCATTTGTTTTTTTAGAGCAAACGAAATGTGACCCAATATTTCTTGAAATCTCAAGTCTGAAAAGTTATCAGAGAGGGAAAATTGCTGAGAGACTGTCGAAACCAGGCGCTGGTTGCTCCCAGGGGTGGGATAGTGCTTCAGCTCTCGCTGCCGGCAGCAGGCAGCCTGCCCACCTTCCCGGGGCTCCGAGCCACTCGCAGGAGCCGTTATCGGGGGTCCCAGTGTCAGCCCCGCTGCTGCACGGAGGGAAAAACCCCGTCCCCGTGCGTGGGGGTGATTTTTGGAGGCGGGGGGGGTGGTCCTGGCTGAGGTCCGTGCGGCTCTGCGTGGGTTCGACAGCGATCCCCCCCGGGGGAGCAGAGGCTCTTGGCAGTGCGAAGGTTTGTGCTGGCCTGACCCCTGTTTCGGGCAGGGCTGGGCGCCAAGGATCAGCTCGGTTGTCCCTCGGTGCTTCCAGGCAGATTGGGGATCCTTTGGGATAAGGGGGATCCTTTGGGATCCGGAGGATGAAGCTAGCTGGCCGAGGAGCTGAGCTTTGAGCTGAAAACGGGATGCCGTGCCCTGCCTTTACGCTTGAAAGGACCGAGGAGAAATTAACTTCTTTTTTTTCTCCTTAACGTTTAACTGAAATTCCTGTTTGGGGCTTTTAACCTTTCTCCGGTACATCGGAGATCGGCAGCAGCGGGGAACAGGCTGTAAAACTGCAGCGGGGTTCTTCCTGCTGTCAGCACCGCCTGGATGCTTCGTTAGCGAGCCCTGACCTCATCTTCAGGGTTAAACCCGGGACCAGGAGGGTCTTTTTTTATTATTATTATTTGTAGGATGGGAACTGCACGCCAAGGTAAGCTCACCTGGAAACGCCTGGAAAAAAAAATTCCTTGCAAGTGCGGCGCGAGGCCGTGGCCTCGTGCGCCGTGGCTGTGGGCTCCGGCCGTTTGATACGGACACGCTTGGGTATGCGGCGCGCTGGGAAGGTGCGAAGTGCCCCTCTTCTGGGCTGAGCATCTGCTCCAGAGCTGCCCGGCTCTGCTGTGCTCTGGGTCCGGCCACACCGGGGGGGTTTAATAGGAGACGCTTTGGCTCCGTTTCTGGAGCTGAGGAGCAAGGCTTCGGTGTCCCCATCCCTCATCGATGCAGGAGGGTCGGAGCCCAAACGAGCCATCGCTGGCTGTAGGCTGACACTGGGGACGATGCTGGTCTCCCTCCGGTCATCGGATCCTCTATTTCCCACCGATATTTTTGGTCGCCGAGCCCCCGGGCAGCCGGCTGCGTTACGAGGACAGAGCAGAGACCCCGCAGCATCCCCGCTCCCCCGCCCGCTCCCTCCTTAGAGCATCATCCCCGGCCGGCTCAGCGCATCTCCGCGCTCTCCGAAGGCCGCAGCCGCCTGTCCCCGCGCCGGGGAGCGGCGCGGCCCGGGTTCCCGCTTGCCATGCTGCCTGACTGTAAAATGACGGTCGTTTCCCTCGCTTCCAGGAATCTGCTCTTCCTGGAAGGTGAGTGGCTGCGTGCGCCCTGCCAGCGACGCAGACATGCACACGCAGCCTGGGCTCCAGCGCTGTTTCCAAGGAGTTGGCTGTGATAACACTCCAGGGTATCTCCAGCAAGGTAGAATAATGCGAGTTAAACGGGAGCCGGGGGGG
>VYZW01039986.1:0-16132 GCA_013401315.1 Balaeniceps rex | reverse complement strand
GGGGCGGCGCGGCGGGAAGGATCCTGAAATAACTCGGTGCCGTCTCTGCTCGCTCTCTGTGCACGGAGGAGAAGGGGTGCAGGGGGTTGCGCCGGGCAGAGGGACCGAGTCCGGAGGGTGATTTATTTGTCTGAAATCCCCTGTGCTGGCAGAGAGGAGAGGGAAGGAAAGGCCTGACCCCCCCCCTTGAGATGCCCGTGGAGGCGAATATGAGCGAGGTAGGCTCAGGACACCGCTTGTGATGCACCGAGACCCTTTGAGAGGGTCGGTCTGGCCCCACGCAGCGGCTGTTCGGTTTTCGGGCTGCAGGACGTGCCCCCAGCCCGCAGAGGAACGCACGGGGCTAGGTCCCTCTTGGCAAGCAGGGTGCTTTCCTCCGCGCAGCTCGTTGTTCAGCCTTCTCGTTAACCTCTTCTGCCATGGCTGGCAGCGCACGTAGGCTTCGCGTGACTCAAACTCGCTGGCAGCAGCTTGCCAGCCTCGCCAAAGTGCGGGGAGGGGAGAGGGAAGGGTCCTCCAAGTCTCTCCCGCTACGACCCCAGGAGGAAAGAAAACCTCTTTAAAATGCTGCCCGCGGGGAGTCGGGAAGGGTGAGGATGCTGCTGGGGTGTCCCAGCTTGGTCTCAGTCGAGCAGCGATTTAGAAGATGCTGTCTCACCGAGGGCAGTTACCATAAATGATTCCCATGCTCGGCGAGGCTGATGAGCTCAGCGTCCCAGTAGTCGTCAGACAATGGGATGAACGGGGCTCGGGGAGCACCGGGAGGAGAGTCTCTCCAGATGCAAGTATTTAGAAATAACATTCCCAGCTGTGCTAAAGGCGTTCACGCAGCTTCTGCACTTTCCATCAGGAAACTCTGCTGTCCCCGTCCCCGCAGCATCGCCGAGGAGCGGCCGCAGCAGGCAGCTGCCCGGCTCTCGGGCGTGCGGTGGCGGGGGGGGGCTGGCAGGGGACCGGGGGTTTTTTGCGCGCTGGCAGCCGGCAGGTCTCACCGGAACAGAAACCTGCTAGCCCCCGAAGGGGAAAAAATGAGTCTAGCTTGCCGTGCAAATGCCTCGGGCACGAGGTGATCTGGTAGGCAGCTGTATCGCTGAATTCGCTTTCCAGGGTGAATGGGCAAGGGCCTGTTTCCAGGGTCTGCAAGGGTCCGTCTGGGGTGGGCTCGGCTTCCCAGGGACGTGAGTATCTGCTGGGGAACCGTCACTTCAGCACGGACTGTCGGGGAGGGGGACGCCGGTGCCTGGCGAAGGGACCCGCTCGCCCGGGTCAGCCTGGCAGGCCAAGGCACCGGTCGTTTAGGTGGGGGATTGATGCTTGTGCGTGGGGGGTGGCCCGGCTGCCCCCCGGTTGGCACGTCTTTGCCCTGCGGCACCGGCCGCAGCTCCCACAGAGCCCTCCGGCGTGGCGTGCCGACCCCTCTTCCCTTCTGCGACCTCTCTGCGAGCCGGCGAGGAGAGCAAAGCGTGCTGCTGCCGTCGGCACGACGCTGGCTCCGGGCTCTTGTGTCTGAGCAGGTCACGGCTGGAGGACTGCGGTCCAGAGAGCACCGAGCTCCTGTCTAACACCGTGCTGGTGCGCGTGGCAGACGGTGCCGTCGGGGTGAAAGCCGTGTCCTCCAGCCCCGCAAAGGCCCCGTCGGCAGCCCCTTTCCAAAGCAGAGGTGCTGGGAAGAGGGCTTTGGCGGGCTGAAGCCAGTGCAAACCCACAAGCCGTGCTTCGGGCATCACTCACTTGTGTTTCCCTCCTCCCAAAGGTAGTGGGGATTCCTCTCTGGAGAAGGAGTTCAGCTCGGCGATCGTGGGACCCACGGTGAGCACACCCAACAGCCAGCACTCCTCCCCGAGCCGCTCTCTCAGTGGTGAGTACGCCGACTTAAACTGAAAAAAGCCATGCCAAGGTCTGCCTGTTTCGTCCCCAAACCCTGCGCTCTCTCAGGCTTGACATAAACTGTGACTTCCCGCTGTGACAGATTTCTCTCCCGAGTCTGACTCTTTGTTTTCCGACCAAAGAGGGTAAAACCCTGCTTAGGTCTCGGCACGGAGCAGCTGCCGGGTTACTGATCCTGGGCACCGGCTGTCGCCGAGCCCGGAGTTTTCCGAGTCGGCTGTGGCGATGCCGAGGACTCGGGGTCTTTCCTTCTGGTTGTGCATTTCACCTTGACTTTCAAGCAGCTGCGTGTTCCAGACTGTTAATGATCAGAGCTCTGGAGGGGCCGCAGAGCCGTTGGTTGCTTTGGAATAAGTTATTTTTGTTTTAGACCTGTCTAGAAATGAGAAGCTGCTCCGCTTCCTCTCGTGTAGTAGCCGGGGCAGGCTGGCGTCTGCGGCACGCACGGCGGTTCACGTAGCCGCAGAACTCTGCCTCTACGTGAATCGGTCTGTCGGGAAGTTATTTGTGTAGCTGCGGGAGGTTCGGAGACCCCCCTGGGCATGTTCGGATACACCGGGAGTGCCGCGGGGTGATGAAACACACCACCAGCTCTCGGCTTTCGCCTACCCCTGGCCTGTCTGTGCCATTTTGTTCAGGCACCGGCTTTGCCTGCTCCTCCCCGCCGCCAAGAAATGAGCGGAAGACAGGGGAGGCAGCGAGCTCCTCGGGAAGCTCCTCTTCTGCCAGCCCTCGTCACCTCGCCGTGGCACGGCAGAGCAGAGCGGGTCCGTGTTCCTGGAGGTCTTTCCCGGTTGTGCCTCTGCCTCCATGCGCTCTCACCCGGCAGAGTGCCGTCGGCCGAGCTGGTGGCCGGCACCCGACACGGAACCAACCTGGAAACGGGACTGGGAATCTCCTGTCCGCAACGTGAGACTTTCCATCTCCTTCCCTGTCTACTGATGGAATTCTTTGCTTTTTATTTAAAATGAATGAAACTGCTTTTTCGGTTCGATTTAAGAACCTCCCCCAGTATAAACCAGGTCCGATTTCAGAGTTGTCGCAGCCTGTCCCTCGTCCTGGCATGCCGTCCGCTCGCTGCGGTGCTTGATGAGAACCGTGACGTTTCCCTTGCGCGTCGAGGAACGGCGTGGCCCTGGATGAGCCCGGTACAGGCTTCACTCGCAGAGACGCAGCCTTCTCGGGGCAGCAGTCAAGTTTCCGTGGGCCGTACGTGCCGCTAAGTCGTGTTGACGCGTGAAAAGAAGGAGCGCTGCGACGAGATACGTTGGCAAGTCCCGCTCTGAATTGCGCTCTCGGTATTCAAGAGCCGACAGTTGGGCCGCCTCTACCAGATTGACTCAACCGACGCCGAAAAGACCGGCACTGCTCTGATCTTTCCTCTCTCCCGGCTTCCAGCGTGCAGTTGCCTATTGCTTTTCCCTAGCAGAGATACTCCCTCGTAATTTATCCGCGTGGGCTTCCAGCGGTTAGGTGCTTGGGACACCGCGGGGTAGGTCCTGGCATTTGAAGGTTGCTCTTTCTGAACCGGGGTGAAATAAACCCCCCAAAAAATCACGTTTTCAGAAGGGGTAGTGTTACGAATTAGCTCTGTTGCCATCTTTGCCTTTTATTACTTGCTATTTATTTTACATTTGCCCTCTAAAAACGCTCCGAAGCTCCGGGAAGAAATAAAATCTTGGCTTTTTCGCAGAGGACAGCTCCGAGAGGTAACGCAGCCTTTTCGCTTGATCAGAAAGCAAAAGGAATTGAGCACGTGGACTGGCTGAAAGGACAATAACGATCCCTTCCCCTTTAACAGCGGGATGCTCGTGATGGTATTGCCTCTGATCTGACTTGACTTCACAGCTGGTTCATCCAGCAAGCGTCGTGCCCCAGAGGAGCAAGAATATTATATAACCTGTTCTGCCAGCAGAGACTTCTCTCCAGTGAGACCAGGCTCTGCATTGGTTCTGAAAGGAGAATTACAGAACAATAGTTGGCCTCCCTTCTACGCCCAGGAAAAAAAGAAGTCCTCAGGGGAATGGGGGGGGGGAAGGAAAAAAACAACCAGAAAAATCAAAGTGCAGCAAACGTCAACTCATCCAGGCAGCTCCCGCCACCGAGAGAGGAGCTTTTCACTTCGTGTTTGTGCGCAGAGGCGTCTGTTTGCGCCGGGTCTCCTGGATGCTCCCAGGGGAGCGTGGTGGCACCGGCCGACACATAAATAAAGTTCTGCTCCCCCCGCAAGGATGCTTCAGCCGCAGAGTCTCCTCCCAGTCTGCAGCCAGCGGTGGCTTTGGCCAGTGGCTCAGCAGACGGTCTGAAAGTGCCTCCGATTGCCAAGGCCGGGTGTATGCACAGTTCACGTTGCCTGGAGCCTCTCTGGGAAGGCAGCATTGTCTGCCGCGAGGATCCAGGAAGGGGAAGGAGGGGAGCGAGAGCCAGAATTCCTGGGCTCTTCACCCGGCAATAAACCTCACGCAGTCTCGGATGAATCACTTCCATGCTGCTGCTCCTCGTTAATCCCCCCTCGCGAAGCTGTACCTAGCCCTGGGGAAGAGCCAGAGCCCTCCTGCCTGCCGCGTCGAAGGCGGCGCGGAAGAGGAGCTTTCCTCTCCGAGCGCGTGGTGGCCTGGCTCCTCGGGGGCCCCGCGTGTCCGCCGTTCCCGGGGGAGCGGGAGGCGAGGGTCTCCCCAGGATCGGGACCATCTTGCTGCCGCCATCACCGCTTTCCGGTGTTCACGCGTCCTCCTTGTGCCTGGTAAGCGCCCCAAAGCCTTCCTGCTCGCCCACCGGGAAGGCTCGTCCCTGCCTCAGCCGATGCGAGAGTTTGTTCAGAACTCCCCCCAGGTTTTAAAGGTCAAACCCCCCGGATGGTTTGGTACCCGGGACGTTACCGAGGTTTTCTCGAACCCCCTCGGCTGGTACGCCGCGTTTGCCGGCGTGCCGCAGGCGTCCCCGGACCGTGGGTGAGCGTTCACGCTCTCACAGAGAGCTTGAATGAGCCCCAGGGGTCGAGTCAGCACCAGATCTGGAAGCTGCTGGGATTTCTGTGTGGTTGTGCTCGGTCGGCTCCGTTCTCACGCCCGTCTCCACCAGGCAGCTTGGACTCTGCAATCTCCTACCCTCCGGGCAGCAGCAGAGGCTCCTTTGTGTATATAAAGTTCAGTTTCCTCCGGCCCCCACAGTTCTCCTCTTAAGGGACTGGGAAGAGCCTCCTGCTTTAAATGGAAGAAATAGGAATCTGATATTTAAAGGGATTCTGTAAATATTTTGTTTAAGCCCGTGGGCTCGCTGCATGGCCATGTGGGTGACCTGGATTCGGCTTTACTCCATCGTCATCTTCCTCCGGCCTGCCAGGACCAGCGCTACGGGAGCAGGTAGCGGGTGCGATCGGCCGAGGAGCGGCCATCCCCGGCCGGAGAGTGCCGGGGAGCCTCCCCAGGGGATTCCCTCTTGCTCCCGGCTGCTGGCGATGGCTTAAAGTGGGAGGAAACTTTCCAGTTTGATCATTTAAAGACTGGCTCTCCAAACGGGCGACTTTCCACCGAGGCTGAGGGCGGCAGTTCTCCCTCGAGCGGAGGGTACAGCTGGCCTCGTGAGGTGGGACGACCGCTCGGACGCTTGGCCGAGGGAGAAAGCGTGCAGGATCTGGGTGGACAAGTTCATCGGGAGGTAGCAGAGGGACGAGAGGGAGAGGTTTCCCCTGTCCTTCCCTCCCCCGGTCCCCGCAGGGCTGCAGCTCGCTGGCAGCGGAGGGAGCGGAGCGGTCGTCGTCGTCTCGGGGAGTGTTTGATTTGTGGCATTCCACAGATCATTAGAGCAGCCGGGAATGTAGGTCAGGGCTGGCGCATCCCCTCGCCAGCCTCCGCTCCTGATGCTGCAGGAGGAAGGAAAGGTAGCGGCGGGGAGGGAAACCCCGGGGGCTTTGCTGCAGCGCAGCGCCCGCCCCGCGGCGGGGAGACCCACGGGCTGCCCTGGCCCCGCGCCCCGCCATCGTCCGGCTTCGGGGGGCTTCTTGAGCACCGTTCCTCCGGCTCCTGCCCTCTCCCTGCTCTTGTCCGGACCAGAAACGCTGCGGGACGGCTGCTGCCGGGAGTCGCCAGCCCTCGGCTGTGGCACCTTGCCGTGGTCCCTGGCATCGCTCACGTCCACTTCCCTAATTTCACGCAAGCTTTCTCCGGGTTTTCGGTGCCCGGATGCCACCCCACGGGCGTCTGCGTGTTTGTCCGCTCCCTGCGCTCGCCGCAATTCCTGCAGCCTCTTCGGCGGTTGAGGCAGAGCTGCCTACGGGGAGCCTGGCCCGAGCCGGGGCAGCCAGGGCTGCCGGTGGGGCAGCGATCAGCGTGGCTGGGGCAGGGGTGGGGGTTTCAGGCAGCACCGTCCTGTTCGGTTTCTTTTTTCTGCCTTTAGATAGTTGATGGATCCCAGGTCTCGTAGCAAAGATGAAAACTTGCGGTGAAGCAATGGCTTCTCTGGCGAGCTGAGGTTTGCTGACTGTCCGAGAGACTCGTGTTAGGCTCTCTGTGCCGGTGGATTTTGAGCCTTTACTGACTCAGAGTGTCAAAATTCGGTGTCTTTTCCTTCCTCTGCAGCACTTTAAAAGCACGAGTGGTTTTTCTTTCCCCCCCTGCCTTCGAATCCAGGGAACTAAATCTCTTTTTCTTCAGTCAGTCACCTTACAACGCAGGATGCAGAGCAGTAACCTTCGGGGTGTGCGAACAAGCCATCCGGCCCGTAACCTCGTGCGATCCGTGTTCGGTGTCTGCTCTTGAGCAGTCAACAAAACGAGAAGATGCACGTTTATCGCAAACAAATCACTTAAGGCAGCACGGTGTTTCTTGTAGGAGTAAGTCTTGCCCAAGCTGTGCTCCCAACTTCTTTAACTTCAGCGTTTTTTTTTTTCCTCCGCTGACTGTTTTATCCCTTCTGCCTCCTCGTAGCGAACTCTATCAAGGTGGAGATGTACAGCGATGAGGAAGCCAGCCGGCTGCTGTCACAGGACGACCGGATGCTCGAGAAAGAGGACAGCGTGATCGTGGAGGACTCTCTCTCGGAGCCCCTGGGCTACTGCGACGGGTCGGGCCAGGAGCCGCACTCCCCCGGGGGCATTCGGTTGCCCAACGGCAAGCTGAAATGCGACATCTGCGGGATGGTGTGCATCGGCCCCAACGTGCTGATGGTGCACAAGCGCAGCCACACCGGTGAGCGGCAGCCCCGAGGCCGGCGTTGCTGCCGGGGCAAGGGCGGGATGGGCTGGAGGGAAGCAAATTTCTCAAGCCGGGTGGCAAGCCGGCGGGCACAGATGCCGCGGGAGATGGGTGTCGGGTCCGAGATGCTGACCGCGGTGATGGCCAGAAGATGCTGGTGAGGACAGGTCCGGGAAAGCGCGCGTAGCTGGTCTTTCCTCGGCACCCTCCAACCTCCAGCAGCAGGTCTGTCACCCCCCAGGTTGGAGGTCGCATCCAGAGCGCTACGTTTGGTACTTAACCTGGGGCTTTCCTCCTCAAACGTGTTCAGCGCTGCTGAACCTGCGAGTGCTTCTGGTCTCCCGGGCTGTTGATTCGAGAGCTGCTCCTCTGCCGTCTTGGAAAATGCTTTTAAGCAAGAGTTTCACCCGCTGCTCTGGTTTTGCAGGAGAAAGGCCCTTCCACTGCAACCAGTGCGGAGCCTCCTTCACCCAGAAGGGAAACCTCCTGCGTCACATCAAACTGCACTCCGGCGAGAAGCCCTTCAAATGTCCCTTCTGCAACTACGCCTGCCGCAGGAGGGATGCGCTCACCGGCCACCTGCGGACGCACTCCGGTGGGTAGCTCTGGCCGGCCGCGGGCTGGGAAGGGAGGAGGAGGAGGAGGCAGGGAGGGAACGCACGATGATGGTGCAAAACCAGGGATTTGAGCCCAGCTTCCAAAAGTGCCAGCCTCGAGCTCTGCACCGACAGCAGCCAAATTTGCTCTCGTATCGGCTCCCGGCTTGCCGCGGTGCAGAGCCGATCTGCTGGAGGCAGAGCCTGTGCCTGGGGGAGGCTGCGCCGGTGTCTGGTTAATGGTCTGGGGACGCCGGTGACCGGAGGGACGCCCGCGGGGCTGTGTGCCGCTGTGCTCCAGTCGTTCCTGGGGGTTATTGCATCGCTTTTTTTTTTTAATAAAGATAAATGTTTAATAGAATTTTATTGAGCCAAGATAGGTCCCACCCTTGGGTGTGCCCTGCCCCAGTGAAAACGAGCGCTGAGGGCTTTTGTTTGGGTGTTGTTTTGACATTGTCCTTTTTAAAGATGACATTTGAGATGTGGGGTTTTTTTTTTTTTTTCACCCGCCGGTTCCGTGATGTAACGGCTGGCGGGGGCCATGGGGTGGGAGTGAAGTACGCCAGCCGGCCCCCTGGTTTGTGATCGGTTTCCCCTTGATTTACGTACCGGCGTGTTTCTGTGGCGCCGCCGGGGTTTTTAAAGTTCACGCAGACGGCTTTGAACACCTGCGACTCTAACCTTTTGAGCGCTGCGTGGAAATGAGTGTCGTGTGCTTCCTTGAAGGAAGAAACCCGTCCCCTGAAGAGCCTGTTCTCATCGCAGCCTTGCCCAGGAGCCCAGAAACCTCCTCCTCCCCCCTCGCAACCTGGCCCCAAAACCCCCAATTTTCGTTAGGCTTCTACCCCGTGCCCTTCTCAGCGGGAGGGTGCGATGCTCCGCGTTTGAGCTCCCGTCTTGCTGTGGATGAATCTTCCCCGCTTTGCTGTTTCTTTCGGGAGTTTGTCATCTCTCTCCCGCCCACACATCTGAGAATTTCTGGGAGATGCCGGAGGAGAATCTGGGCAGTTCGAGCCCTGGAGCAAGGTGCCAAGGCTGGAACGGGGCTGTCGGTTCTCGCCTGGCGCCTGCGCAGGAGGAGGTTTTGGGGGGTTTGCCGGAGCTTCCCATCCATTATATTTTGTCTCTGGACAAAGCTGCTTCTCGGTGTAAAACTTTCTTGGTCTCTTTGGTTCTCCAGCCTGGCCAGAATACGGCAGCGGGCGGTGTTTCTGATACCGAGGTGATGGGGAAAGAGTCGGTTTCGCCCCAGGGGAGGAGGTGAGGTTAGCGACCTCGGGCTTTGCCAGTTAATGAGGAGAAACGCCAAAGAAATCCTTTCCCCGTGTTCTTTCCTCATCTCTAAGGGAGGTGGGGGGAAAAAAAAAAAAGCAAGAAGGCGGTAGTTGGAGGCAAAACCCTCGTGTCATTAACTCTAGAGAGCAAAGAGCGTGTGCGTCTCCTCCCGCCCCGCTCGGAGGGCAAGGAAAACCAGGCTGCGGTGACAGCCCGGCTCCCCGCGAAGCACTGAAGCACCACAGCGGCTGCTCGGACCAGCTGAGCCACAGCCGCTCCGCCTCGAGGCCTTCAGCTCTGCCGACAAGTCCTTCAGTCCGGAGCGATCAGCATCATCCATCTTCCTCCCCTCCGCCCCCAGCCGCTCCGAGCGGCAGCAGCTTGGCCGGCGCCGAGCCGTGCTCCATCTTGGGCAGCGCTGCATCGGCTCGGGGAGGAATTACCGCGTGGCGGAGCAGAGGGCTTCGGCATCCGTCCCCCACGAGCTCGCCTTGCCGGCCGCTCTACCCTGCGCCCTTCCAGGGTGCCGCTGACAAGCCCCTGCCCGGGGACCTTCAGCACGCGGGTTTTTGGCAGGGGACGGCTGCTCTGAAGCTGGATGGCTCCTGGATTTTTGAAAAAGACCTTCTGGTGCGTCTGGAGCCGCGTGGCATTAGGAAAGTCTCCGTTCTTCGCTTTGTTTAAACCTTCCCCTTCCCCTCCGTGTCGGAGTGTGGGGTTTTGGGGCGTTACGTGGCTGAGCCCCGTTCCAGGAACCCCGACTCGCTGGCCGCAGAGGTTCGCGCCGGCGGATGCGCAGACCCGAACCGAGGGGCACATGGCTGGTGAGACCCTGCTCCGAGCCTGCCCCGCGCTCACGGGGGCCTTCTCCTAATTAACGTGCTTCAGGGGACCCCGAACCGTCCAGATCCAGGGTCATTTTTGGACTCCTTGACCACGTCTCCTCTTGCGGGTCGAGATCCCCCTCTCGGGCTGTGCCTGCCCACCACGTTCGCCATCGCTGAGCGTCCAGAGGTGGGTCCTTGGCAGAGCCGTGCCGACGTCTCCCCGCTGCCAGGCGTGGAAAGGGTCACCTGGAGTCCTTCAGTCGAGAGACGCAGAAATGGGACAAGCCCTCGCAACATATCAAACAAAAATTAGTCTTTATGGGAGCTAATTACTAAGAAAACCTTTGTTTAATGTGGATTTCACAGGCAAAAGTCTAGTGGTTACCCTGCCTGGGTGGAAGGCAGCGGGGCTCGGCTTTCCCTCCCTCTGCCTTAACTAGAGGCATGTGTGTTTCATGCCGTCCCCACGAGGGACGCTGAGCTTTCATCTCAGAAGATGTGCCGGCCAAAAAAGTGAGGTATTAAAATCCAGATCAAACACGCTGCGTTGCTCTGAAATAGATCAGAAGCTGCAGCCCACACCCGGGACAGCCGAGATGAGCTGCCCGTCCCTCGAGACCTCCCTCCTTTTTAGTCCTCGCCGCTTCGCAGCCCAGTAAATAAACGAACCTGGAGCTTGTGCTCGGGGGGAGCCTTTTTGTTTGTTGTACTTGGTCGGAAGAAACTTCTCCTGGTGGGGCCCGGCAGCGAGGAGAGCATCCACCTTGCTCACGTCTTGGGTATTACGCGGGTGAAGAACTTCGAGGATCCTAAACAGGCCTCGTTGCTCGCTGGAAGCCTCTCGCTCGCGTTAGGTGACGGACGGACGGAGTCCGTCTGAGACACGAGCACGTGTCGGTGGGTGAACGACGACATTTCCAAAGAACAGACTGAGGAGTAAAAGGCAAAGCGCCCGATCGCAAGGCAACGCCCGGCTCAGGACGGAGCCTCCCTCCCTGTCCTGCAGCTGCCGTAAAACCCCGTCCCTGAGCCGTAGCCGCCCCTCTGCGAGGCAAAGCCCGGCGCAGGCTTGGCAAACCACCGCGGCAGGGCATCGCTGCGGCATGGGCAGAGCCCCGGAGGAGCCTCGACGCTGGGAGCGAGCCCTTTGCTGCCAAGGTGTGTGGGCAGGAGGACAGCTCGGTCCCCGTGTCCCCAGGGAGCAATCCCAGTGCGGTCAGGCGATGGCTGAGTCCCGGGCTCCTCCGTGTCCCGCTGTCCCCCGAGCCCCGAAACACAGGCTGAGGCGGGGAAGGGGAAGGCTGGATCCCGAGGAAATAACTTCAGGGTATTCGTGCGGAGCTTGCCGGCTTGGAAAGCCAACCCCGATCCCCACGCAGCCGTCGGGGGAGCTTTGTGAAGCGCAAACCCATGCGAGGGTTTGGGTGGTGGTTTTGTTTAGGAGTCACAAAACCGAGCCGTTTGGGGAACTCTTAACTTTAAAAGCCGAGCGAGCGATGGAGATTAATGAGACGTAATGGAATTTGAAGCCAAGGCTCTCCCGTCTAAATTGCTAGATTTGAGGAGTAAATTCCTAACGCGCATTTTTGTGTTCCTACTCGGAGGCGAGCGGCATCCTCGCCTCCCTCGGGACTGGAGTAAACCAATATTCAGCTGCTCGGCGACAATGCTGCTGCCTGGGGAGGGCCGGGAGGAGAGATTTGCACTTGTCATCGGCTTCTCCGGATTGATTTCAAACGCGGAGCTTCGCTGGTGAAATCCGTGGTGGTTCTTGGACTCCCAGATCTGCCTGCGGCTTCTCTGAGCTGCCAGGGGCAGGGGACCGGGCAGGGGTACGGTGTGTGCGGCCGCAGCCGGTCTCCTCGTTGACCGCTGCTGTTTGGGGCCGCCGCCGCGGTGGTGTTCGGGCAGGGTCCGGTACGAGCTGTGGCAAGAGGAGGTGCCGGCCCCGCTTCCCAGCCGCAGAGCAAAGCACTTCACGTGAATCCAGGTGACGAAGCTGGGGCCGGGGGGTAAATGCGAATTCAGCTACAGCCTGCAAATGTGTTTTTTTGGTTGTGTTTTTTTTTTTAAAAAGCAGTTAAAGGTTAAACCACAAGCTGCAAAAAAAACCCCAAAACAACCCCTTAAATCTGACAGGAACAGAAAGAGCCTGGTCCAGGCGGCTCTCGACAGCCAGCGCGCTCCTCCCCGAGCCGGACGGGGCGAGCTGTCGTGGGGCTGGCTGCCACCCCTGCCAGCACATCCCGGGCGGAGGGCAACGGGCTCCGGCTTCCAGCAAAAGTGGCTGATTTTGGGGCATTGCCCCGCTACTAAAACCACTCTCCCCACCCCGTGGGGCAGTGTCGGAGGGGAAGGGCACGGCAGCTCTTGGGCTTCTCTTGGGCTTCTCTGGGACGCCACGGTCCCTGGCTCTTGCCTGGTGGACCGCGTCTCCCTCCCCAGCGTGGCACGGCTCTGTGGTTCGGTGTCCTGCCCGTTTCGGGAGGCGAGCTCCCCGGTGAGAGCGATGGCCGGGGAGAAGGGAGCGTGCGGGGCTGCGCTCTCCATCCTGGTTGAGTGCCCGGGGGGCTGCAGAGCCCACCCCCCTCTCCGGCTCAGCTTCCCCGCGCTCGCCTTTTATTTTACCCATCAGCATCTTCTTGCCTAACGAGCTGCCTCCCCCAAAGGGCATCCGAGTGTGATCAACCTGCGGCAGCAGGTCCCTCGGAGCCTGGATCCCTTCCCCGCCCCGACCCCGGACTGTTTAACAGGGTGAGGACCGCCTTGCGCCTTTCCCCCGCGCCCGAAGGATGTCGGCTGCTCCGCCGCCCAGGTACCGCCGTGATTATACCTAATTAGCAATCACCCGCCGAGCGGCACAAAACCCCCGTGTCAGCATTTGCGTTTCCCCGTCCCCTTGCGCAGACGGCAGCCTCGCGGCGCGATGGAAACTCGCGCCGGGGTTCAGAGATACCATCTCCCCTCGGGAGGGGTCATGGTTTTTTCACCGTAAGTAGTCTGCCCGTTAAAACGTGCGGATAATAACGTGGCGCGCGCAGCACGCCACGAGGAGCACCGCCGGCTCCGCGGCACGCGGCGGCCGCTCTCCTTTATCTGGTGGTCGCCAGCCGGTGAGGCTGAACGCCGACCTTGGGTGACTTGGGTGATTTTCAGTCAGAAGTGAGAAAACTGGGAGAGATGAGAATAAAAATGTGTCTGGCGCGTGGCTTATCACGAATCTGGGGCGCGGGGAGGGGGGGCGCGCACGCCGCCGAGCCACCGAGCGCTTTGTGGCGAATGGAGGGTTGAAGAAATGCTTAGAAATGTTTAAAAAGTTGGGGGATCCAGCTGCCCTCCTTAAATACTGCCTTTGCCATCGGGGCTTCCAGCACAGGGGTTTACCTGGAGGTGTGTAACGGGGCCAGACAGCCCCTAGAAACCCGTATCGCCGGCATCTCGGGAGCAGAGCATCGGTAAAAGCCGGGCCTGAGGTGTTTTGGTTCAGGTATTTGGCCAAATTAGGATTTATTTTCTGAGTTCCCCATCTAGCAAAATCCAGGAGCATCCAGCCCTTCTCCTGCGGCTCTCCGGCAGGGAGAAGCGTTTGAGGAGGCAAATCGTCGAGCCGCCGGGGTGCGTGCGGTGGCCGTGTTAGGGGCAGATGACGGTCGGGAGGAAGGCTGAGCGAGAAGCTGAGAGCTGCGGGTCACGGCTCTTGCTCCCAGCTCTGGAAACTGTTGCTCGAGACGTGCCGGAGAGGTCCTTTCCCCGCGGCACGGCTAGACGGTGCGGTGGGCTGACGGCGAGGGTTGCCGCCCCGCCGTGACGCTCCCTCTCAACCCATTCCTGCCGCTTTTCTCTCCCGCCGACGCGCGTCCAGCCCTTCGCCGGGCTCTTCGGCGCGGGCACCGTGTCAGTTCTTACGGCCGGGCTCTGGTTTGCGTGTTTTGCAGTCTCCTCCCCCACCGTCGGCAAGCCCTACAAGTGCAACTACTGCGGCCGGAGCTACAAGCAGCAGAGCACGCTGGAGGAGCACAAGGAGCGCTGCCACAACTACCTGCAGAGTCTGAACACTGAACCGCAGTCGCTGGCCAGCCAGCAAGGTCAGTGCCGCGGGACGGCCGTGCCGGGGAGGGACTGCAGCCCCGCTGCCTCCGGGGATGCGACGAGGGGGTCCCGGCAAGGTGGGAAACGAGGGCGGGGGGTTTGCAGCCCTGTTTCTGGCTGATGGGGTTGAGCTTCAGGGACGTCCGTCCCGTTAGAAAAGGTGGGGTGCTGCGTGGGGGAGAGCGTGAGCCCCGGCGCTCTCCGTGCCCCGGCGATCTCCGTGCCCCAGCGCTCTCCGTGCGCCGGCGATGGTGGGATGAAAGGTGCTATGCGTGTGCCTTGGTTAATGCCGCAAAGCTCTGCAAGTGCAAAGTGGTTACCTCCCCGGTTCCTCCCCTCGCCGCCGGCCGAATTTCAAAGCCCCCCCCGAATCGAAACGCACCCTTGGCCCGCATTTCTAGCGCGAGGACTACCCAGAGCGTTTGCCATAAATAACAGAGCGCAACCACGACACGGCGATGTCGGGGATTTACCCTGGGGGCAGGCGTCTGAAACGGGCACCGCGTGGCCTGGAAGCACCTTCCGGCTCCTCCTCGGAGCCTGCAGACAGACCCCCCGTCTCTGCTGCCCCGGCAAAGAACCAAAGCCGGAGCCTTCCTGGCTCCTCACCCTGCTGGAGCCGGACCCGGTCCCTCTAGAACCACCGGTGCTTATGGCGAGGTTCGCCGGTTAAGTCTGCCCGGACGCTTTAACCGGATGATCCGTAACCTGCGTGGCACGGGAATGGCGGAGCTGCCCTCGCCGGCAGCAACACGGGGCAGGTCTCTCCGGGCCGGGGTTGAGAGCTGGCAAGAAAAGCAAGGGCACTTCGATCCGTTGAAGCCGGCTCCTCTTCCCCAAAGTGGCAGGAGCGGGCCCAGCTCGATGAAGAAGGGAGGCGGACCGGCTGCCGGCGCTCCCCTGCGACCAATTCACCGACGGGGTAAGCTCTGGGCCTGGAGCAGGCAGCCCGGGAGCCTTTCCGTAGGTCCGTCCCAGCTAGCAGAGGGCAGGAGCGGCGTGCCTCGAGCGCTGGCTGCGGAGTCTCCGGCCTGGGTCGCAGCGTGCCCGTCCCGCTCGCCCCGTCCCGCGGTTGCCGGCTGAACCGGGTTTCCCTTGTCTTGCCAGGTGACGAGATGCGAGACCTGGAGATAGTGCCGGACTCTCTGCTTCACCCCTCGTCCGATCGGCCGACGTTTATTGACCGGCTGGCGAACAGCCTCACCAAACGGAAACGATCGACACCTCAAAAATTCGTGGGTAAGGGGATTTTCCCCCCCGCCTCGCTTCCCGGGCAGACAGGAGAGAGGGGGAGCCCCTGGTCGCTGGAGCGGGGCTCGAGCACCCGGCCAGGACCCCCCACCACCGCGAGCTGAGATTCTGCACTTGGGCATGCGGCCGGTGTTCGCATAGCGCCTTTCATCCCCGCCGTCCCGGCACGGGGCAGGTCTCGCGCGCGGTGCCGGGGAGGGAGGGGACGTCGGGGGGGGGGCAGGGGCGCACCCCAAAACCCAAACCTGCCCGTTGTGACGCCGCTCTCCTTCCCGGCAGGGGAGAAGCAGATGCGATTCACCCTCTCGGACCTCCCCTTCGACGTGAACTCCGGCTTCGAGAAGGACGTGGAGATGGTCTCGGCCCACCACCCCCTCGACCCCTCCTACGGCAGCTCCCTGACCCTGATGGGGGGGGAGCATCTTCGCCCCCTCCGGCTCCCCCCCACAAACTGCATCTCGGAAGTCACCCCCGTCATCAGCTCCGTCTACACCCAGATCCAACCCCTGCCGGGTCGGCTGGAGATGCCGGGGAGCCGGGAAGCCGCCGAGGGGCACGAGGACGTGCCGGACGGGGTGCAGGTGGTGTACCGGGGCCGGGAGCCCGGCGTATCGCCCACCAACGGCTGCCAGGACTCGACGGACACGGAGAGCAACCACGAAGAGCGGAGCTCGCAACTACCGACGGGAAACTGCGCCGGCAGCCGCCAGAGCCCAGCCTACGCCAAAGAGGACCCCAAACTGCCGGAGGGACCCCCGGCCGCCCGCTCCACGCCCAGCTCCGCCAAAGAAGCCCTGCGGGTGGTCAACGAGGACGGGGAGCAGATCAGGGCCTTCAAGTGCGAGCATTGCCGCATCCTTTTCCTGGACCACGTCATGTTCACCATCCACATGGGCTGCCACGGCTTCAGAGACCCTTTCGAATGCAACATCTGTGGCTACCACAGCCAGGACCGGTACGAGTTCTCCTCCCACATAGTGCGGGGCGAGCATAAAGTCGGCTAAAAGCCGCCCCC